>JAQIXJ010000516.1:0-32395 GCA_034700185.1 Phthiracarus laevigatus
GCTTTATAGCAACATTCGATTATGGCAAGTATTTTATGATGCACCGACGAGTTGCCATAATCGGGGTCAGACTGTATCAATAGAAAATTTAGCGATCATTTTCACCAATTTTCTCAAACATTGACAAAATTCTTTCCTAACACTTTCTCTTTGTCAAATGTTTCATTGACTTTGAAATAAATACAATAATAGCGAATAAGTGTAAAGATAAATCATTTGTGCATTTAACTAATGGGTTACTAAATAATGCGTTTCAAATAATTTGAATAAATTCCAATATTTTTTTAAAGGTTTCGCAGCAAATTATTTCTTGCTTTTGTTTTGACATAAAGTTCCGTAGAGTTCAAAAATACCAGAAAAGATTGTTTGATAAGCTAAAACTGAAGTTTGTAAGTCTCATTCTCTATTACTTCATTTTGGCCAAAGATTTAAACAGCGATTAAGAGAAATTCAATATACACGAGATTTGGGAAGTTGACCAAAGTTGTAGTGCTGTTGTAGTACTGTTGGTGGTCACTTATTTACATATACTGTACAAATTTTCTTGCGGCCAATACTAATTTTGAGTTAAAAATTTACGAGCATCGATGAAGTTTGTTTAGGATAGCGCATAGCCAACCGTTAAATACACCCCTTGGACAGCCCTATGATTTATAATCATAACTTAGTTTGATTCGTTAGTAACACTAACCATAGCAGCGAGGGATTATGTGTTTCATTGTATTTACACGTCAGTGCCTTCATCGTAATTCAATCCATTATCAAAATAAGAGAGTACTGTATACATGTATATTCGAAAATATTTCAGACTAATCGACAATACCTGTACAACTTTGAGTAATTAAGCTTATAATGAATTTTTTTTTTGAAATTTGATTTTCACTAATTCAGTTGAGTTCTAGTGAAGAGTCGATTGAACCTCAACAAAAAAACTTCTTAGCACTTGAATTTAAAGAATGTTTTGATTCTAAGTTGCGAATAATTTGCATCAAAAATGTAGAACTAGAATGTTTCATTTAAATTTTTTAACCCGCATTTAACCCGCTTATACTAAAGAAAAGTAAATTGAATTTTTAAAAGATTTTGAGTGGCATATGCTAATATTTTATTATCGAGGTTTCACTGCGAGGTTTTTTGGAATCAAATTGTAAGGACTCGCGGATCAGATCCTCATTCAAAAGTTTTAATAGAAACGGAGAATTAACGCACTTACGATTTAGCTTCTCTTTATTAATTTTTGTATTTTGTATAATATTTTGTAGATGTTTCATATAATTATACTTACTATTTAAACCAAAATGATTTGTCTAATTAATTCAATTTATGTAATTTGGTTTAATTATTTTATTTATATAAGTGAGCAATTGTAAGGCTTCTGCCTTATATGTCTCGTTGCTGCTAATAATTCAGTTTAGATATGATCAGGGAAGCAAAACGTATGCTGAATAAAGGAAACACTAGAAAACCGCTGGAAAAACAAACTAAAAGTGAATTAAAAGATATTTAAATAAATTAATAATTAATGAATGAATTAAAGAAAAAATATTTGGAGAGAAAGAAGGAGAGAGAGGGAGAGGGAGAGAGTGGTGTGTATTTAGAAATCGTGTTTTTTAAATTGAAAGAGGGGGTCAAATTGGGCGATAATTGAGAGGAAAAACGTTAAAATGGGAACACTTTTCTGAGAAAACAATTCGAGTAAATATAAGTGTGACTAATAATAGAATCCATTAAATAATAGATAAGTAAAGATACGTTTTTGAATAAAAAACGGTCATTTGTTATCTTAAATATAGGTGTGATTTATGACACCGAAACAATGGAAATAAAAATTTTACACTGATTTAAATCGAAGCATCAGTTAGAATTTAACTAATTTTTGGACAATAAAATCATATTCCGTATAAAAAATGGGGCAAACAATTACTAAACTTTATTTTTATATCGTACATTAATTGCAAAACGAAAATAATTTTAGGAACTTTTATCCTTAATTCAATAATTTTGTTGAATTACAATATATTTAAAAAATAAAACCTTAATATATAGGTAATATGTTGCAATGTGTTAAAATAATAAAAGTTAGGCCATTAGATGAATGAATAATGATATCGTATGGATAGATCTATTCCATGAAAAAAATGCTGAATTTGTTGAAACAAAACGAGTTTGCAGTATTATAAACATAGCGTTCTTATTATAGCGTTAACATCGATATCTGGAATTTAATTGCATTATCGTATTAATAATATATTATTAAGTATTTGATAAAATATTTGGTCTAAATTTGTAGTTACGTAAGGCAAAGCATTGCAGCATATCTTGTAACAGGCACTACACTCGAGCATAAAATTGATAAATTTCTGAAACCGTTGGTTTTAAAGTTATCTAACCGTTTTCTCTCTCTCTCTCTTTCGATATATAACCGCTAACTTATGATTTATCAGTTATGAAAGTTAACTTATAACTTAATAATATTTCATATTTTTAAACTAAACGCTAAAATATATATCTAGTTTGCCCACTTTAATATTGCTCTCATTTAGCGTATAACAAATAGTTTCGCGAAAAATTTAAATAAAATATTTTCGATTTCACTTTCCTTTTGGGTTTAATAATAATTTTTATTAAAACAAAATGCGTTGTAATTAGCGAAGAAGTTTTATACTAAAATGTAAATGCAGTCCTCATAAAAGGCAATCCACTAAGTGGTGTAGTTTTGTAGTTTAATGAATGAATTAATTAATTTATGCGAATCACAGTATCAGTGTCTTTGAAAGATATACGAACCAAAAAAACAAAACTAATAAAAATATTAATTTATTAGATTTAATCGAAAAAGTTTTTACTTTTTGGCGTATTATTAAAAGGTGGAGTTTATATAAACTTATTGATAGGATTTTTTGACTGTGATATTTCAAATTCTTGCTTAAAAATGTTAAATTAATTTTGGAATTGCATTTTACAAAAAATAAAGATTGTTAGCCGAAAGCTTATTTGCTAAATGAGTATTGTTTTGTCAAACGCGAAGGTCGGACATGGTATTTGTATTTTGAAGGCAATATCCCCTTAAGAAGTGAGCACACCTTAAACTCTTTTGACCCAATTAGAAATTATTTAATTTTCAATTGTGATTAATTTTTTTCTTTAAATTGATCATAGCTTTAGCTGCATATATAATGCCAAATTTAAGTGTCAAAATTAGCTTTATATTATATCAACAAAAAAAATGTTTTATAACCTTTTCATTATCTCCAATTAAGTTCTTAGTTTTAAAATTAGCATTTATTACCGAACACTAAAATATTTTATAAATTTTTGCGACAAACCTACGGTTCTTTTGAAAAAATTTGGCTGATATTTTTTTTGTTTGTGCATAAACGCATAGAAATTACCTTTTAAAAGAGAACGCACAATTTTAAAAGGATTTATCAATAAAAAATTTTGCATTTTTTATTTTACCTACAGTATTATTAACACATTCTTAAAGGGAAAATTTTTTTAATAAAGATTTAATTTTAGCGTTGATACGGATCAAAACAATGAAACATTATATTGTTAATTTTTTTTTGTTATTTTACCTCAGTTTTTCAACAAAAATATCTATACATAATAATGGTGCTAATAATGATTTTCGCGAGAATGTCTTTTTACGTTTACGCGTATTCAATGCCACATTAGGCACGCTTTCCTACTTTATGGAGCAACAGTTTCACCCTTGGATGCCAAACCGAGATTTTTTTTCTCTAATTCTAATATGCATTATATATAAGTTTTGATATTCTTGCGATATAAAACGCTTTTTTTATTTCAATAACTTTCAATTTTCAATTTTGTTATCATTTTGATTATAGTATGATTTAATAATTACAATATCTCTCTCTTTTTGTTCAATATTTCATATCTCAATGATACAAACCGTTTGTGTTTATTCAAACAAACACGGATTGTGTGCAAATGAGACGATATATCAAAAAATCTTCATATCATTAAATAATGATAGATTTGCCCGAAACCATCGCTGATTCTTTAGGCTGTTATAAAAGTTACTTTAATTTAATTTTGAAAAAAAGAAAAACAATTTACGCTGCGTTTCTCTTATTTCACATTGTTATAGACACAGCCAGAAAAAATGATTGTCTTGATTTGTATTGTATTTGTCATGAAAGCTTTCTGTTACTCATAGCTTAGGGCATTGATCACTAGTTTATATGGGGTTACTAATTGGTTTACTATGCTCTTATTTTTTTCTGGCATTATGTCTCCGCAAATTACATACTTTTTTCAACGATACACACACACATACACACACTCACACACACCTCGCAATGCCTGGAATGTGTGTATTGTCTCTCTGGTTCATCACACCGCACACCGCACCACACATCCACTGGCGTAACATCAATACATTTCACATTTTCGCATACCATCATCTCATCATGTTTTCTATTTTTCGTTTTCTCGTCCAACAGTCTCCATCAGAATCACAATTCCACTTTCATTATCGTGCTAAGTGTTGCGTGTTTTCATGCATCACCTATGAGGCACAATCAACACTGTACTCACTGTACTCAGTGTACTCAGTGTGCCGAGTGGTTCCATGTATAGTCTAAACTGCGTACGAACCGAAAAATCCTATACAAATCCACAATACATTAACAGTCCGTAACCATATTTTTCGCATTTTCAAAGCTACCATATAATATCGCATTCTACTCGTTTTGACTTAGGTTTTCAAAAAATCTTAATACTTGTACTTTCATTAAAACTCGCATTTATTATACATAATAGTCAGCTGACACACAAAACTGTAAACTTTTTATTCTCCTTTCTCTGTTATTTAATAAAATTTGCTATTCCTCACGAGATTTCAATGTCGGTCTTTGAGTTTTTGGGACTTAACGCGGCAAGTATTAGATCCTATTTCTTGTTCATCCATCCTTTTTATGTTAAAGAAATTTTTTTCACTAACAATAAAATTCGTTGTTGCATGAGTTGCTTTTCAACTTTTTTGGTGATCTCTACCTCCTAGTGATTTTTACTTTAGTATTTCTATCGAATTATCAGTCGGTGAAGTAGAGAATTATTAAGTCTTGACGATTTGCAAGAAAGAATTTTGATCTCTCTCTCTCTCTCTCTCTCTCTCTCTCTCTCTCTCTCTCACTCACTCACTCAAAATTACTTTCAAATATCATAAAAACTTGACCCACTAGTTCCACTAGTTTTGCTATAAACCTACGAAACCACCAAAAAATTAGATATGTAGTATATATGTGCTAAATTGAACTTCACTTTTTTGATGCTTTGAATGTAAAAATCTCAAATCAAAAGTAAAAATTCAAATTTTTCATGTCATATCTGTCTATTAGTATCATAATGTTATTCATTATAAAGTTTTCATCTTAAAAATTATTAGATAAAAATTGATTTGAAAAGATGACTCTTTTCAAATTGATTTGCGCATAAAATACAATAACGAAAAACGTACACTTAAATTATGTAACGTCACTAATGAAACATTAAATAGCATTTAATGAAACATTTGATTAGCTCGTAATGCACGAACAAAAAAACCAGCATATAAAACATTTAAAAGAGTTTTTGAAGTATTTAGAGGTTATTAACTGCATTAATGCATTCTTAATTTTAACTCAAAAAATTTTAGTCAAAAAAAAACTTTATTTTAAGAGCTGAACAAAAAAGAGGTAATAAATTTTATTAAATTAACGCAAATTTGTGCGGCGTTTTTATAACTGTAGCAGTAGTTTGTATTAAAGAAATATGATTTCGAAAATATGATTCAAAACATTATAAACGTTTATTTTTTTTGTTACGTTTCAGCCGCAAGAATGCAGTGATATTACGAACTCAACTGTCGGTTCGAGTTCACGCAATTATAGGTAAGTTATTTTATTTTATTTTGCCTCTCGTTCTGATGTTTACATAATACAAATCATAATTTACATCATTAAATGGTTTACAGTTTAATTTTACGCTGTCTACTAGTTTTGCAAATAGTAAATTATCACAACTATTATTATTAATAATAATAATGGTTTCTAAAATAAACTTTAAGAAAAAGATGATAGCATTGCCCTTCCTATTGTAATTGCGTCCAACTAAAAAAGAGTAATCATTAGTTATTCGCAGTAGAAATCTAACTGAGATATTATTATTATGTTAACACTGGAGAAAAAAACTATAACTTTGTTCTGCTCATCACATGCGAAGCAAAAGTATATAAGTTTTGTTTGCTTGTTGTATATATTCTTATATGCTTTTAAAAAGTATTAATACTCGTCAAAACTAAATCAGGAAAAAGCAGATTCTCTGCATTGATATATATCATGCATTAGTTCAACTTCCGGGTATTAATATTATAACTGTTGTTATAAGAGTTTAGTTGTAAGTTATCCTTTAAAGCGTTCAACAAAATCATGACAAGTAAACTGTTTGCGCGAAAAAAGCGCATAACAATACCGTATGCGATGTTTCGTTTTTAGCTTGTATTGCAGATAACGTTGGAATTGCTTCCACCAAAAAATGTTGAAGCAAACCTAGAAATTATGTATATGTAAGATAATCCCAGTAATTATTCAATGCGGTAATAACTAATTGGTCGAACTAGTGTTGCGAGTCTGTATCTCACATGTAATCACTATTCACACGATTTGGTTGGGGTCAAGGATAGTATAGGGTAATTAGGATGACATGATTTTCCATTTTATCTTCAGTTAAGCTAAAAACTCAATAGTCTAAACGCATTTTACTGGAGAATCCTTTCAAAAATGTTTTATTCTCATCGGGATCGAGATCTATGATAAATTTTTTTTGCTAAATGTGTTGGTGTATAAAAATATGTTAGTTATTACTGGTGTAATAATTTATACTCAAAACGTATTCTGTATTAACTGAAGATAAATGTAAAAAAAGAGAGATAAACATGTCACTTACTTATTCTCATTTATATATATATATAAATAACTTTCATCTCGTGAGGAAAGTTAATAAAACAGTCGTTTGTTGTGTCTTTTGTTGCGATAACAATTTGATAGCATTTAAAAAACGTTGCTCGCGTTTAGAAAATACTAAACACAATTGCTAAAGATTGAAAATTAATTTCATTTCTGCATTCTTTTATGTGATGGCAAAGGGCGAGGAATATAAAACACTTGTTGGACTTTTTCAGTGCATTGGCCGAACTTGCCCTACTCTACCTATTTTCACTATGGCTCTACCATATTATAGCATAACTAAATACTAAATTGAAAGAGATTTATTAGGAAATCTAAGCGTAAGTTCTTTAAGAGGTGTATCTCTCCGTGGGGGTGGTTATCATATTAAGGCAATAATACAAGGGGTAATCATAATAGGGGTTGAGGGGTGCCATATCTTAAAGATGGGGGCTGATTGTAATGCACCGGTCTATTTCGTATAACTATTAAATTTGGGTGCGACTGATGATGAAATTCTTTATTTTTTGCTCTTAAAGCTACGAAAAGATTTTTTAAGTGAACAATCTGTAAATATGGTGCGATAATAGTTGAAAAAGTGGCATTATATGTGTGTAATTGAGTGGGGATGCAAACAGCTAATGATGCCAATATCGAGATCATAAAAACAGATCGATCATTATGTGATTTGAGAGAAACTCTTATATTTTACATTTCATGCTTATTTTTTTGCTCTCATTTTTTATTATTTTAAATTATATAATATTATATTCTTATTTTGATTCTTCTCTCTATTTTTCCCTATATATATTTTGTGTTTACTTTTTTTAAGTTATTTCAATTTCAAAAGGAATTTTTAAATTACTTTTTATATTTTTTTTATGATAGCATAAAATAGGCAAAACATTACCAAAAGTTTAATAAGCATTATATTTATCACAGCATATTTTAGTGCTTTCTTTATTGCCGGTTTCATCACTTTAAGAATATTATCAGGAATTTTTAAATACCAAACTCTATTATAGAGTCTTATAAAAAAAATTTAATCTTCTGATCATAATAAGTATAATTTTAGTTTTATGAGAAAAGCTCTTAGACTAGTGATTTGAAAGTGAAAAAAATTATAAAAGGGTATGAATACACAGCATAAAAGTGGGAAAAAAGTGACGATATGTTTGTAACTTACCAATGTATGTATGTTCGCCGAGAGTTTATTAAACTCGAAAACACATTCACTGTTGTGATGTTAAGGTTAAAAATTTTTGAATAACAGAGCAAAGAAGAGTGTATTATATCGCAGGAAATTTATGACTCGCAGAGACAATTAATTTTTAAATTACTTGAGCGCAAAAAAAATCTAATTTTATTTTTGGTCAGAAAATAATTTTTTTTCTAATTCAACAAAGCTTTAATGCGATATAACGCGAATAAAGATATAATTTAATGTAACGCGAAAATATATATATAATTCGATATAACTTAGTATTGTGTTCCGGACTAGAATGTACATCATATCAACTCTCAAACCGTTCATTAGTTTTTTTAGTTGTTTTGCGGTAATAATATTTGTGATATAATGAACTTTTAAACAACAATAGATTAGACTATTTTCTTTCTATTTTTTTGGCCTGTAAAATACCTTATATTTTTTTATTTTTATATTATTATTTTGTGCGTTAAACAATTTAAAATCACACGTATAATACAATAAATAATATAAGAGATTCTTTTATTATTATAATAGAAAAACTATTAAATTCGAGTGGTCGTGATTTAAGAAGAGCTTTATTTTCCCTTAAACAAATATTTCAGGTATGTACGCATTTTTTTGCACTGTTCTCTCCGCTTATAGTAAACAAAATTTTTCTTTTATTATTTCTCGAATGTTAAGAAATATTTTTCATATTTTGAATGCCATCGTACTCTCGCTTTCTTTTCCTATAACTTATATGCACACATACAGTATACACTAGTACTAATATATCTGATAAATTTCATTACAGGATGACAAAGATCTAGTTCACGAGTTTGTGCAAAATGATGGACTCGCTTGTCTGATTAAAGTTGGCTCCGAAGCGGATCAAAATTATCAAAATTACATCTTACGCGGTAACTATTACTACGTTTTTTTACGATACTATGTTTATCAATACTTTAAACCGTCAATAAAAATAATTAATTGAATATATTTCGTGTACGAATTAATTGAGAGTTGCATTCTTAGGCGTCTAAATAGCGATACATTATAAGCTTAAATCGTCAGCTAAAATATGCAACAAAAATAAAACTAAACTATAATACTATACGGTATACTGTTTTCTATTTGCTGTTTAGCACTTGGACAAGTAATGCTTTATGTCGATGGCATGAATGGTGTCATTGAACATAATGAAACTATTCAATGGCTCTATACTCTAATATCCTCTCAGGTAATTTAAGTTTTTAAAAAGTCACGACTACTTTTGCGGCTTTAAATGCTCTAAACATTACACATAAGCGCGCAAAAGTGTATTGTGCTTACGGTAAGTTATGTTTGTCTATAAATTATTTGTTTCTCATTACAGTATCGTTTAGTCGTAAAAACTGCGCTTAAATTACTTCTTGTTCTCGTTGAATATGCTGATAGCAATTGTTTGTTACTCGTAAGGTCTATTGAAACGGTTGACTCCGAAAGAGGTAACCAAAAACAGTTAATGATTTAGTAAATTATTGTTATGCGCATCCATTCAATCATTAACTTATAGGAGCAAAACCATGGACTAATATAATGAATATAATGAACGAGAAAGACTCCGCTGATATCGAACTGCTTATATTTTCAATGACACTGATCAATAAAACAATTAATGGCATACCAGATCAAGACACGTATTACGATGCGGTGGATGCCATTGAGGAACAGGGAATGGAGAGAATAATTCAACACTACATGTCAAAACAAGGAACCGATCATGATTTGCTTCAACAATTTCGAACATATGAAGCAGTGTTAATGCATGAAGACGGTGACGACGACGGCAGAGGATTGCCAGCAGAGTCTCAAAGGCTGGTTCCTCGCAGTCGTAAACATTGTTTAGGTCCGGATGAAGATCGTAGAAAGAGTCGACGACACTCGTTTGGTAATGTGCCATCAGTTGGAGGCGGGGGAGTATTGAAGCAACAATTTATAAATAAAACAAACAAATGTGTGGAAAGTGTTCCGTCGTGGCAGAAAAAAGTGCTCGAACAGACCGAACAGTTTAGTAAAAAACTATCAAATTCAAACACTAATATAAATTCTGGCATTATTACAACGACTTTCGACGAAATAACGCCATCGCTTAAAAAAAGGAGAGAAAGAGACCTGAGACAGAAAAACCTCATTAAAGAACAGGAGATCAACAATCAAAGGTCAAGCATATCGTCTTGCAGTAGCGCTGATTCCTATGGAAGTTATGGCAGTTACGCCAGTTATGGCAGCAATGAGGAAAAACCTTCGCTCATTGAAACTATTAAAATACTTCCGCCATCAATGGTTGAGAGGGCGACTAAGTTTGATAAAAGTGTTGAAGACGAAAATAAAAAGAATAATCAGCTATCACTTCAAAATAAGCAGCAAAATACCAACAATAACAACAACAATAATAATAATAATATATGGGAAACGAAGAACAATAATAACATCATTACTATAACGAATAATAATAATAATAATAACAACAACAACAACAGCAATCACTTTAATAATCTAAATAACAATATCAATATTAATAATAATTACCGAAACGATAATTCTGATAGTCATAAAACAAGCGATCAGATGACAAATGGACATTTCGTTCTCACAAAGCAGAGCAGTATGAATGACAAGAAAGCGTGGATGTTGTCAATGATGTACGGAAAGAATAGTGAAGAGCCGTCGCCACTAAACTTAGTTAACTCTAAATCTCCATCTCCTCAAACAAACTCATGGAACGCCAACAATACTTTACCAGATGATGATACTTTACCGCAACCCAATTCTGTGAGAAATATTAAAGTAAAGATAATGAGACCGCAGAATAACACTCCCGATCCGATAATCAATGGAAGTATACAAAGAATCATTAGTGCCAAAGAGTCGTTGTCTGATCCAAAAAGTCATTCAGAGTTCTTACAATGGGAACAATTAGTTAACTCGCTATCGAGGCCTCTATTGATTAATGATTTAGATTTCACAGATCTTCGCGATGATGACGACGCAGATATATGCGCGCCAACATTAAACAGTTCAAACACACCTCCACCACTACCACCACCATTACCATCAGATTGTAATTTAATGCTTCCGCCACCTCCGCCACCACCGCTGTGCAGCACACCGCCACCACCTCCACCGCCGCTTTGTGCGACCCCTCCTCCACCACCTCCGCCCCGAATGGGTGTACCACTTCCCTGGACTGTACTTAATCAACGAAATCAAAATTCTCCAAATACTCCTTCTCCGACTTCATCTCCTGATCTATCAAAACTGATACCAAAGAATAAAAAAACCATTAAATTATTTTGGAAAGAAGTGAAAGAAGATAAATCTCTTCTCAGCAGATTAAAGAAGAAGAAAACAATTTGGGACGAAATCAAAACAATTCCGGTCGACACTCAAAGGCTCGAACACTTGTTTGAAAGTAGAGCGAAAGAGTTAATCAATAAGGTATGAAACATAGTTGCGATCTTACAAACAATTGATTATTTCTTTTGATTTATATCAATTAACAATAAACATAACGTTTAAGTTGATTAATGATATGCATGTTTCACACAAACATACACTGTTTATCGCACACATTACACACTATTGCACGCAGTTTTGGGTAGAATTGGCTGAACTAAAATCTATTCTCTTTTTATATTTTTGCTGAACTTTTGCCAAATTATTATTATTATTACCGCAATCTAACACTGCTATACATTAGGAGGTAAGCTTTTGAATGCATTTTTAGCTCTTTTACACTTCATTCAGTTTCTAAAGACTTTTTTGTTTGTATTAAATTAATTAATAGAAAGCTCAAGAATCAGGAAAAAAGAATGAGATCGTAGTGTTGGATACGAAGAGGTCGAACGCGATCAATATTGGTATGACGAAACTTCCTCCTCCACGCACTGTTAAAACTGCGATCTTAAAAATGGACGCAACGATTATGAATAGGGAAGGAATTGAAAAGATACTAACAATTATGATGCCAACTGAGGAAGAAAAAACGAAAATAATGGAAGCACAAATGGCATCACCAGACGTGCCATTAGGTTCCGCTGAATCGTTTTTGTTGACACTGTCATCAATAAGCGCATTGGAAGCGCGATTGCGTTTATGGGCATTTCGATTAGATTACGACACGATTGAGCGCGAAGTGGCGGAACCTCTCATGGATCTCAAGCAAGCGACTGCCGAAATAGAAAAGTGTGAAACATTTAGACTAATTCTTGGCACTTTGCTCTCTATCGGAAATTTTCTCAATGGCGTTGAAGCGAAAGGCTTTCAAATCGAATACTTGGCAAAAGTACCTGAAGTGAAGGATACAGTTCATAAACACTCACTACTTCATCATTTATGTCACATTATAATGGAAAAATTTCCAAAATCTGGTGATCTTTACTCAGAATTAGGATCAGTTTCGCGAGCATCGAAAACCGATTTCGATGCTGTGGCGAAGAGTCTACAAAAAATGGAATTAGATTGCAAAGCGTCGTGGGAACACTTAAAAGTGATCGCTAAGCACGACGGCTCCACTCCTATGAAAGTGAGAATGTCTGAGTTTTTGGCCGATTGTGCCGAACGTATTATTGTATTAGGAATTATTCATCGAAGAGTTATTAACAGATTCAAAAAGTTGTTAGTTTTTATGGGCTGTCCATCACATTCAATTAAAGATACCAAACCTAACACTGTGTTAAAGACAATTAGTGAATTCGCTTTAGAGTATCGAACCACTCGTGAAAGAGTGAAAGAACAGCTCGAGAAGAAAGCTAACCATAAAGAAAGAAACAAAACCAGAGGAAAAATGATCACTGAAGTAAAATAATCTTTAAATAGCTTTTAGATTTGTTATTCTGTATATTGTATTTATACTTTGATAGATGGATAAGTTCAAAACCAAAGAACAGCAAGCAGACCATGAATTAAAGCAACTATTAATAAATGGTTCGGAGTGTGAAAATAGCGAAGTGAACGGTGGCGGACGTGTTGCATCGAAATGGGGAACACTTGCAGGCACTAAAGTGAGGCGACCATCTAGTGGGTCAATGACAAACCTCACAAACTTGAATCCAATCCAATCGAGACCTTCCAATCAACATAGACATAGTGTTAATATAGAATCGTTCACTGAAGCCGACGATGAAATTTTAGAAACACTGGTTAAAACAGCGACAGCACAACCAATTAAAAATGAACAACGAAATCGGAGAAAAGCCAGATATGGGGATAGAAAGTCTTGTAATATCATAACTTAAAATTTAAAAAACATAGATATTTGATATATGATGACAAATCTATCAAATATTTCTAGTGAGAAGAACATTAAAAAGTGGACTCGACTTATCAGAGGAAGAGAGACTAATGTTGGCAACGATGTCAACTTAGCCATTAAAGCGAAACCGCATTTATAAATAGCCTGTAACTGCTTTTTGTAATATTTTATCAACAAACTATATGCCGTTTTAACATCGATTTGTTTTACTGTGATCTTTAGTAATATTTTAAATATTAATTATTATTAATAACAATAACGTTGCGCGAGAACTTCAAAACCCAACCGAAAATTTTTTTTTGGTTTTTTTTGTAATAAGAAAATTGTAATTAGAAAAAACTATAAGATTTTATTATAAGCGCCATGATTTTTATTTGTTTTGTGATAAATTAATTATATAATTAGAATGATAATTGATTTAAAGATAATTTATTTGAGATATATATTATATATATGAGCAATATTTTAGATTTTATTTAAAATTTTATGATAAAAAATGCACTTTTAATATGAAAAATTTTCTCTTGGAATATCTCCTGTTGATTCATATTAATTTGGATCGCGATTATTCAGTTTTGAAGTTCTCCGAATTAGTCAATTATAAGCAATTATTGTAGTGGACCTTAACCTTACAAACTAGTCATCTCTTTACCAATAAAATCAGTTATTAAAAAATATTGTTTAATTGATATTTGTTGGAACTCTAGGGAATACCTAGAATATTCATTTTTAAAGAAATAAGAAATTTTAAAACTAAATATCAAAAATAATAAGTCAAAACAGAGAATTTGATCTAAACTCCTCCTTTGGATCATATTTTGCTGTCTTATGTGCGTTGTCAACCAAATTATTTGTCAATAGAATGGACGCATCAATTTTTATTCCAATAGCAAAATAAAACTAGTAAATCAAAAATGCAAGTGCGATGTTTAATTTAAATTATTAATTTAAATTGACAAACAGTAAATTCATTTTAAAATTTTCAGATTGAAATGTGCTCACATGTTTACAAAAAATCACGAAACTTATACTGTGATTATTAATATTTAAAATAGAAAAATAAGCATTGCTAATATTTTGAAAATTAGGAAATTTTTTAAAAACATCGGCAATTTTTCACAGAGATCAAAAAATACCCTAACTTTTACAATATTGCTAAATACATGAAAAATATTTGCCTATTTAACAAGAAAACATGCATATAAATTCAGATTATGCTTTCCTAAATTTTTTTTGCTTAAGCTTAAATTACATAAAAATTAGAATGAAATAAATTAACTGCAAATAGTTTTTCTACAAATGAAATTCTTTAAATGATCTTAAAAGCAAAAAACTTACTAAGATTAACCTGACCTAAATAAGCTGTTTTGAAAACAAACGATTAAAATTCGTGCCTCGGATTAAGCACAACACACTTTATTTGTTTTCGAATAATTGAATGAAACAAAAGTAATCCGACTAAACGTAAAAGTGTTGTAAGTTATATCGATCGTTGTTGGTTTTATCGAATTAGCGTTTGTTTGTTTATTTATATTTTTGCATAGTTGTTATTGTTATTGAATAAGTTAAAACAAGTCAACGAATCTCTCTTTCGTCTTTTAAATATCCAAATACAAACTTTCGGATTTATGTAAGCCATAGGCCTTAAAATTCATTCGCAAGATATTGTTGCATAATAAGTTTTACTACTTTCAACCTTTTTTTACGTATAAAAAAGATCAAAAGATCGCGTATAAAAGAATTTTACTTGTAAGCTAAAAATGTTACCATTAAATCAAATATTCTATACAAATGTCTCTATTTTCCAACTAATGGTTGGCAAGAAAGTTGTTTGTAATTTTTTTAGGGCAATACATCCTAATAAATTTCAAAACGTTTAAAGATTTTATGAATTTTTTTAAGAAGATCTTAAGGTGAAAATAAAATTTATTTTCGTATTCATTGACCTCAAAAGTAGAATAATAAAAACTTTTGTTCGCTACTCCTACTGCTATCATTCTTCATTGAAAATATAGAAAACAGGAATTTCAATCTTTGAATATATTGTTCTCAACTATTCCATGAATTTAGAGCACCGGATACTCGCATGTAAACTTTTTTGGATTTTATACTGTGATAACTAAAGCATAGGTAAAAATACTAAATACGAATTATATAGAGTTATGTTACAACATATAAAAGTAAGTAAATGGCAAAAAACAGCCAAATTTTTAAATGGCAGAGCATGCCAATCGACAAACAAACAGACACAGTCATTCAAATAACTAAAGAGAGGCGTAATAAATAAGGAATAGACTGACGGAAGGAGGAATTCGATATAGAATGATAAGGTTTTGTAAAATAAAAAAATATTTAATAGATTATATTATTTTGAATACCTAAATAATTCAATTAAATTATTAATGAATAACTCAATCTAAAAGCCATGAATGCAATATAAAAATTTGAGATTAACATTAGGTGAACAGATACTAAATTAGTGGAATGCTATGCACCAAAAAAGTGAAATGCAAATTGAAAACAATTGTTTGTTATACCCCTATAAGCAACTCCAAACTAAAATTTAATTCATTATGCATATATAATCTATAAAATTAAAACCGTATCAACGAGATTGTTATTGTCAATTATCATTCTTTTAAATTTTTTGTCAATTGAAATCTTTGTTATAGAAAATATAAATGAGAAAACTTTGAATGAACGTAGTAAAGGTGCGTTTAATGACGTTTTGGTGTTATCCAGAAGTTGTATTTGGGATACAGAGCGTAACGAACGAGTTTCGGATACAAATATAGATAAGTTAAACAATTTCCAGGGTTTCCACAAAAACAAAACTCCGTCATTATTATTAATATGAACTCTGGTATCAAATATACAGTATAAATTTTATATTAAGCATATGTTTCAGTTAACAGTTTCGACTGAAAACATTTTATTATTAAACTAATATTGAATCTCAAACAGCAATCATTGATATCTTACTAAAAGCAAAGAATGTTTTGTGCACCCATTATAGGTAAACATTTCAATTGACTGAGATTAAGTGTACCTATTTATATTATTAATTGACGAGATATCCGATATCAACCAATAAATCAAACAAAATATTATTCTAAACAATACTGTATTTTCTTAGAATCGATAATTAATTAATTTTCGTGCCATAATATTTGTTGATCCTAAACTAAATTTATTTACAATGGTTAAGAAAATAATCACATTTAACATATATCACCATAAAAATGTGGACAACAGGTAAGAATCGGAAGTTAAAATAAAACAATCGATTGATTAATTCATTAGTAAAAACAATTCTAAATCAATGCTATAGACATAATTCATCGTATCATTTAGTTTGCTTGGATTTAAAATATTATAACTTTAAAGGGCAAATAAGGTTAACTTTTTTGCCCCACTCTTATCCATTCATACCAAATCCCTACTAATAAAACCACCAAAAATATGGCATTAATATCATTCAAATAGCTAAATGTATTGTAAAAAATTTAAAAACCCCGAATAATAACATGTACCGAAAAATCATTGATTTACGCAATGTTTAATCGATGATATCTTCTAAACATGCGGTTTGTTCGCTATAAAAATAATAACGTTAAACTATAAGTTCAAAGTTGAACTTGCGATAAGATGTTGGAATCGTTTCGCTGGTCATTATAAATTCTTTGAGACCTGACGACATAACGGCGGCCGTGATCGCCATAACTCGAATAATCGCTATAATACGGCAATTGCAACATTTCTGGTCTATAATTGATAAGAAAATAGGTCCACGACAAGCATTTCGAACCGTTTTCCAATACAACTGGTGTTTCCAAACGCGTGTAAAAGTTGGGATGTCCCTCAAAATCGTCTAAAAATTGCAACATTTTGTCGTCAACTGAATAAATTTCGCCAACAACTTCCTATTATACATCAATTAAAAACAAAATAAAAAATAAAATAATTGCGCTATACTTAGACTATATAAAACTTTTTTTCGATTACTTGACCAAAATTGAGTTTATAAATAAGAAACGGGACGTTATATTTAGAAGCGATGATTAGCGGCCACTTATACACTGTTTTCGCTTTTGACACCAGCGATGATAAACCGTTATCTTTGTTGAGCAACACTTCGTAATTTGGCTCATCTGCAATATTTACGCCATTAATTATTCCTTATATAATTGTAAATCGATTAATACTTGTCTTTAGAGTTCCGTAAACGAAAACTAAATGTCGACCCATTTTTTCCGTTTTACAATATATTGTTATCTTTTATCACTTCATATATTATAACTGACGAACTAAAATAACCTCATAAGCTAATATCATGCATTCTTAGCAGTCATTCATTTCGTTTATCATCGTTTAGATTAGGTTTTTATTTAACTTTGCGTTATATCTGAAGCGTTAGATTAAACTTTTTTAACGGATGGGTATCATATGATGTAATACAAAAAAAGTTGTTTTACTTATAGTTAATTGGTTAGAAATAAATTAATTGGTTAAATTTCATGGCTTAACTATCGTGTTAAGTGGTTTAAGTCATATGCGCTAAACTCTCAAACATATCTCATTTTTATTAATAGATAAAATCGCAAGTTTTTTCATTTCAAAATTGAATTGCCTAAGGCTTTACATTCTTTATACCGCGCATGCGTATACTTCTATAAACTGAACGTTTGTTTACACATGAAACGCCAAAAACTCGCAATGATTTAATGTTTTGTAAAAATATTTAAGATTTGTAACAAAACGGTCAAGTTTTGTTGTAAAACATGTAAAAACTTGTTTATAATTAAAATCTACAATTTTTAACGATCTAACCGACAGTTTTCCGCACACATTAGTTTGACAAATAAACTTTTGCTAAATTAAGTTTTGTCTGAAATTTTCGTTTGGTTTTGATAAAAATCAAAAAACTTTATAATATTTTTAATTTGCTATGTCTTCGGATGAGGAAAGTTCATCGTCGTGTTCAACCTGTAGCGGCAGTAATTGTTGTCATTACGATGACGTTTGCCTTAATAAAAGTGACATCGAATGGTTTAATGAGTTTAACAACAATCGGTTAAATAAGCAGTTTTTTTACTTAAAATTATTAAACGAATCGCAAGCTATAAATCAAACCAACGACATAATTGAACAAAACTTTGACCAAAAACCTAAACCATTACACGAATCGGATAAAACTAGACTAAACACTAATGAACGGTAATTTTTAATTAAAACAAATTCACGTTAAATCATAAATTAATGGTTGATTTTTTGTCCGAAAGTTTACGCTCGAGTTATACGCGACTGACGTCATGGATGTTTGACAGCAAAACATTGACCGGTAAAAAGAAAAGTGTTCGGCGAAAGAGTATGCGAAAAACGACGATTAATTACGATGAAAATAATATTAAACCTGTTAGCGATGTATCGTTAATGCCATCGATAACTATATCGACGTGCGATGACGCCAATAACTCTCTATTAAATATTATTAAAGATGGTAATCACGCATCGTTTATGAAAGACGAAACCGATTTTATAGTGATGTACTTAACGCCACCAAATGATAGCAACGAAAAAGATTATCTGGTCTATTCTTATCCGAAATTTAATTACGAAGATGGCAACAATAATCCAGCGCTTCTGAAACTAAAGGGAATGTTTGTGACACTGTCTCAAGTGGTGTCTCAATTAACCAATCAGTTCGTTAGAATATCGACAATAGCCGTTAATCAGCAGCAAAATAATGAACGGCTAATGACTGTAGCGTTTATTCACGAGTTTAGCAGCATTTTAGTTATCGCTTTACCGCAGAATAGGTTTAGTTGCGTGGAAGTGGAGAACATTATCGATTCGGTTTCAAACACAATCAAATTTTTATATAATTCGCTTGATTCTGCGTTCACCGATGAAACCAACCACAGCTTTATAACCAATTTATTCCACATAATACGTTATTTAACCGAACAGATTAATTTTAGCAGAGATTATCTGTTTATGAACGCAATACAGAGATTATTAATTGACGATGAATTGGCTGTAATGATAAGCGACTCACTAAATGAATACGAGGCTATGGATTGGATCAGCGATTCGTCTTTGAGTTCGGAACAAGATGTGGCGCACGTTATTGTTGTTGGCTCGTGTATTATTTACAAAGGCTTCCTAATTCAATCTCATTTACCGACAAATTACTTGAAACATATTTTTTCATTCTTGCAAATTAAGGGAATTCTATCGTTACAGAGGAGACAAGCGTTAAGACTTGTCTCATGGTTTGAAGTTTATCCGATATCCGAAAGAAAAACGGAAAACAATTATTATATTGAGAACGAAGGCGTAAAATATTATGTTTCGATTGTTGGTATCGAACATTTAATTCATTGCACGTTAATAGAAATACCATTTTTAATAGAGGAATCAAATTTAGTTAAGATAACCGAAATTGTTGTGAACGAATCGATTCGATTATTAAAATCACATTTCAGTAAACTTGGTTTAATTGAGGAGATCGAGCATTGCTTTAATTTGCATGAACACGCGTTCGATAAGTTATTAAACAAAAAAGAGGAACGAAAACGGCACAAATCTCTGTCATCATTAAAAGATTTCCTGTCAATTTCTTTAACTCCGTCCACATCTAAGCAACACATAGCGAGCTCAACAAACTCTCTACTTTCGTTGGATGATTCAAGCGTTTCCGGATCTTCTAAATTATCGTATTCGAGTCCATCATTGCAACACTCGTTAATATCTCAAACATCGTCGAGCGCTACTAATTTAAGTCTGTTGACAACGAAAACTAATGATTCGCTTTACGGATATCAGCATAATTTACTTTCCGCCAAACGATACTTATTTTTGCCCGAAAATCTAATTTGCTATCTGGATATCGAAGACGGTTTGCAGATTTTTACGGGACCTTTACTTCAATATCCTCAAGAAGTTTTTAATCAAATATTCAAAAAGTTCGCGGAATGTTGTTATGATATTAGCGCTAAATTCAATTTTGCTGATGGAATCGAGGAATTCGGTAAAATATTCGAAATTAAATTGCAACCGATCTCGTCATCAGTTAAATTAAAGCAGACTAAATCTGGTGGCAGTGATATTTATTTGTTTAGTGTAATCGGATGTTTAGACACCAAAAATGAATTTTACGCGTGTTTTCACGCTAATCGGTCGTCAATAATGTCTTGTGATTATGATATTAAAGAATTAGCATATAAATTAAGATTTAAGAAGAGACTCCTATAATAATAATAATAGCATATTATAATAATAGCTAATCATAATATTGGATTAATGAATCTATCAGTGACTTAAACGGTATGCTATTGGCAATACACAGATTAAAAATCTCATGACTAGAGTATGCAACATTTGCCTATAATCACTTAATTTTCCAAAGCTTACATTTCATGCTATACTAACATAATAAATTCCTCTATAAATGAGGCAGAAATAAATATATTAGTTTTATTTATATTGTGCAATATTAAAACGACAACAATGTGAAATTGTGATAATGCTCTTATTTTTGTTATGTCTGTGTCCGATATTTTTTTACAAAATTTTCGTAATATAAATGAACATTTCATTCAGTTTAATACGGAATGTGATTTGTCATTAATGAATTGCAGTATTTAATAAAGTGTGTCTAATTTGTTTGGAAAACAATCACACCAACGAAGCAAATTAGACGGCACTTTGTTAAAGTCACCCAATAGACTATGATTCATAATCGCGTAAATTATTCAAACTGAAACAAACAATCACTTTTTATTAGGAAATCGCAAAATATCTTACCTTACATTTTTGAATTTCGCTCATGCAATCGTGGTTTAAATAAATAAAACTGTTTTGATTGTGTATCTTTAAGGTTATCTAAAATAAAAGTTTTTGTTTAATTAATAAACTGTATCAACTTATCAACATTTTGATGTGTTATTAAGTATAAATTAGTAAGTTTTTTATTATGAAAAACATTTGAATAAGAATATAAATATGTAACTATGTTTTTGCATTCCATCGTTATTACGAAAATAAAAGATTAGGTGCATTATTCAAAACAATATTTGAAGTGATGATAAACTTATAAATTTAACTTTGATACAAAAAAAATTTGTTTTAAATTTTTCTATATAGAAGGAGTTACTTTCTATGCGGTGTTTCTTTGAATTGATTAACTATTAATTAATAATTATGAATTCGATGATACTGTGAGCTTAAAAAATATCTACGATTAAAATTATAAATTTATAATTATCTAAACTCAAGTGTTATTATCTTGTTAAGGATGAAAAGTATACCCTTTTGATTTGTTTAAAAAGTTTTGTAAACTTAATTTTTTTATGTTAGATTGAACTAACTATTTTAAATATTTAATGAGTGAAATTATTACCATAAAAAATTTATTTATTTTGAATGTTTAGTTGTTTACGAAATCGATGTTAGAGATTACCAATAAGTGTTATATCAATTAGCTGTTGTTTATAGTTTATACTTGTTAATAACTAACTACTTGTATTCCTTGAAATATGTCTGTTTTTGATCTTTCATGTCATTTTCGATAAAATATTCCAAACATTATATCACTACAGTTAATAAATCAAATATCGGTATACACTTTTACTAGAATTTAATATAAACAATTAGTTGGCAGAAAGAGGCTCTTTAATGAGATTTATGATAGCAATTAATGCATTCATTAATATAAAGAATGGCTAAATACCACTTGTAGTCAAAAGTGCAACACATGTGCCCATCAATTCATCTTTTTCTCATAGAACGCGACCTTTAAATAAATTAATTCAATAAATTGATAGTTCTAGAATCGACTCGAGAATGACTAATAATTTTCAAACGACAAACGCGAAACTTCGGCGATACTCGTCAAGCAAAATATAGATACCGTTATATCACGTCTGAGATTGTTTTTCTGTAAACTTTTTTGGCAGAGTTTATTCATAAACAGTATCAGCGCTTTTTCATAACGCAACTCTGTTTCATACTTTTGTCAAATACAAATGCGGTTCTATTACTGACGTGAAACAAAATTTCGTTGAATTCGCCAGCAATCGGTAAGTTTTACTTTTTTAGTTTGATTTTCTTTTCTAATTTTTTCTAAATATTCCACGTTTTATTAAATATTTAAAACTTTTATTAAAAATGTTTAGTACTGTATTTATATTTAATTTGAGAGGTTTTGCTTAAATTTTAACTATTGAGAGTTAAATAATAATTCAAAGAAATAATTCTTTTATTTAATTAATGATTTTACAAAAGGTTTCAACAAAATTATTATTAAATTATTTTATTAAAAGAAAAATGAGTTTCAGCGTGAATGCTCATAATTGGGCTGTAAAATTGGGTCAAAAAATTCTAAACATAGCTTTTCCATCCGTTTTTTTTCTCAAAAACTTCTAGATTTTTATGGATTTAAAACAAAATTATTTTTTAAAAATCTGATTAATTAATTATTTTGAAAATACGTTTATCAAATAATTAATTACACAAAAAATAGCATAATTTATTATCGATGTTTGATTAAATTGCGAATTAATTTTGATAAACATTGATGAGAAACACAAAAAGTTTTCTGGATTAAGTTATAAATATAAATATTGATATAATGCCAAATTGGCTCTTGAAATGTTATTTTGCGAACACAATTCGAAATTGTTTGTAATAAAAGAAAAATAGTTTAAAGCCCATGATATTGAAAGATTTATAACTTAATAATTACCGCGTTTTATCATTATTTGTTTGCCTAAATATTCAAATAGCGTGATATGTTGGTGATAATCCAACTTTCGTTTTATTAATAAATTTTATTGACACAAAACAGATCCATCACATAAATTCTTTTCTTTATTAAACCCGATCATTAGATAATTCAAAATTTATGTTAATTCCGACACTTTATAACTTTCTTAGTATAACGAGTTGTTTTTAATTGTTTAAATAATTGTTTTCCTATTAAATGTTGGATTTACAATGTAAATTTTACCATTTAATTCCAATTAAATTAGTTAACAATATAATAAAATTTGATCTTTTAATGATCATTAGTAACTTTCATTTCGCACCTCTAAACCACTTTTTTTATTGACATGATAAATGAATGTCTAAGAAATAGGAATCTGCATCTGCATTCATCCCTACAGTCGTCATTCTAAATACGTAACAGTCACGAACGCATCATTAATATTAATAACTACGTATATAATTTCGGTGTAAGCAATTTGTATAAAATTACAAATATTAATCATCAGTATATTTTATTATACCATATTAAAATGAAGCTTAAAAATACTTAATACGTTATTCATAATTCATAAGATTTTTGCAATTAATCGCTCGTTTGTACCATCATATCAGTGACTAATTAGTATCGTCTTTAAGTCACTGATAACTCATTGGTTATATAAGCAAAGAAAACTTCTAAACGGAAACAAATGTTAGATTATGTTTTGCATATATGCATAAAGTTTTTATGAAACAACACGCCATTATTGATTTTCAAAGATTATTGCGGTGTATTTGATTTTGATTTGAAACAATTTGACCAAATAGATTATATTTATATTCGGGTTAATTTTATAGTAATTTTAAACAAGATTCAGTTTAACCGTTACGCTTTAAAATACACGGAAATTGTTTTAAATTACTTCATTACTTCATCTTCCTCAAAATAGAAGGAAATAGAGTTAAAAATGTAAGTAAAATTTTAAAAATCTATTGTGAAACATAAGTAAAAATATAATAATAGGAATCTAAATAATTTTGTCAAAATATTCCCATTTTTTATAATAGTTTCGAAATAAATACTATTACTTTAAAACCCAATGGAAAGTTTTGAGGTTTGATTAGTTTTATTACTGCATAATTTATTACATTTTTTTAGTTAAAATCAAAGACAGTTATTACGAAATAATTTGCTTGAATCAGCATATTTTCACTATTAATGGATATAGTTTGATAATTAGAAAAATGTGAGCGAAGTTTTATGTAACCAGAGTCCACCAAATAGTCTAAATATTCCCTGATAACTGTACGTTGAATATTGATTTTGCAATAATCAGATAATATCGTCTAATTCTTTTTTATCTATCTGTCGACAGTTTTCAATTTCAAATTGAATGTTAAAAAATTATCAATGTTGAAGTCTTAGTTATAGTGTGTCTCATAACACAGTCCATTAACATAAACTTTTACCCTATTGTTTACTATACGAAGTATACAAATTTACGAGTTTTGCTTTATATCAGCGATATCGCATAATTTGATGTACGATTTAGAAAAAGAAGGGACTAAATATTGAATAAAAAAGACAATTAATGCATACTATAATTATGAATTAATAAAAATTTTAACAATATAATAAATTTTCTTGGTGGATATTTGGGGACGTACTATCCATAAAGATTCCAAGAATGATAAAACTTTCGCATGATATGATATGTCATTACATGATATGTTTAAATAAAATAACTTCGTAACTAATGTTGTAAATTTGCAAGCAATGCGATTATTGTAGCAAAAGCGCCGGACGTGGTGTACACCCATTAATTCCAATTAAATTTATATCGAAATCACTGCTACTTATAATATTTAAACTTTTTTGAATCACATTCATTTAATAGTCAATAGGATCCCTCAAAGTGTTTAAAATAAGTTTTAAACTGTTTTTTTTATTGAATCATCGTAAGTAGAAAACGCATGTTAAAAATTATCCTATTTAAGGATCTTTAATATTATAAGTAACTGTGTTGTTAGTTTATTCATTTATTGTTTCGAACAAATTTTCTTCGCTAATTGGGTATATAAAAAATACGGTAAATTTTAAAAATAGCGCATAACTACGTCATTATTTGATTTAATTTTATAGATGTTTTTATCATTTAAATTGTAAATAGAGATATTAGTAGTGTTCTTAGCGTTAATTTATGGTAGATCTTAACTAATAATTGCTTAAAACAGAAAAGTATATCTTAGTAAAAACCCAGACGTCTCGGAGCTATATTTATATGCCTATTTGATGCTATCTCATCACATAAATGAAATGTTCCTCACTTACTGTTTTAGAAACCTGATAATCTAAAGCTATGCGTATAAAGATAAACCAAATTAGAGCATTACTTAATAATTTAAACAATTAAAAACAAATATAAGTTATATATAAATATATAATAACATCAGCTTTGATAATCATTGGATACATTTTTATCGAGAAATTTGTTCTTAATTTAGATCTATTCGCGTAAGTTATCGCAGCATATAATTTAAATAGACTCTATCTCTATCTAATACACATTGCTTTTTCTTTAATTAAGCACTTTTTTTTGTAGATAGAGACCAGTTTTGCAAGACATCAAAAAATGCCGGAATACGAAGAGAAATCTGTATTACTTGGTTGGCTTCGGACCAAAAATTCAATTATTAGGGAAATGCTTTCAGAGTTTCTCGGAACTTTAATTCTTGTGGTAATTATGGCGCAAACCGCGCAATCCATTTAAATTACAGCATTTGCCTCTTTATTAAAGCTTATGTGCGATTGTTCCATCGCTGTACAAGTATTAGATAGCACTAAAGGCGTCAATGTGGTAATTATTATGATTTGCTTTATTTTATTTCACCATTATTAATTCATTTTTCGTGTAATATTAGGTAGCCATAGGTTTAGCAACGGGTGTTGCGTTAATGATAGCGTAAGATATTTTAATAATACTATTCAATTACAGTAATTTGGACTCTTTACTGATTTTGATTATTTTAAAAGGGCATATTTAGGAGCAAAAGTATCTGGTAAGTTACTATGAACTACGTTTAAATTGAAAATTATTCTGATCACTATAATTTATTTTACTAATAGGTGGTCACGTGAATCCAGTTGTGACTCTATGTATGTGTTGTATACTTTTTAATTTATTTATTTAATATATAAATTTTTTTTCTTGAAATTATATTTTTAGCGCTCGCAACTTTAGGGAAATTTCCATTAAGGTAAAAATTTTCTTAATAATTAATTAAATATTATACTGTTATATGTAATGTACACTGGTAACAAATTGTCAGGTTTCAAAAATGTTAACAATTTTCTAGTCAAATATGTAGCTTTCAAATAACATAGGGAATAGAAACGCAAATATTATAATTCAAATTGTAGCGTACATTAGTTAAGTGAATTAGAAATTAATTGCATTTGCTTAACGATAAAGTACTTTTTATATTGTTGCTTAACATTTTTGAAAAGCGATATAAAAATATAAATAAAAACGAATAAAAAAATTTTAAAAAATAAAAAAAATTCAAAAACAGTTTCAAAACTTTTTAAAAGTCATAAAATTGAAAAATCCCTTTGTTAAAAAAAGAATTAAAAAATTAAAAAATCTAAAAAAATTAAAAAAAAGTCTACATTCACACATCGGGACATGTCAAAACCAATAGCTGACTTTTTCAAAGTGAGCTAAAAAATAAATATTCAAGAATTGTATAAAAATAAAAAAATATTTTTCTTTTTCTCATAATCATTGGAATCAAAAAGAAATATACTGTAATATCGTTGAATAATATAATTATATTACTTTTTCTTTCGTAAATCTTTTATGAATTTTTGTATGTCATTTTCCCATAATCTTCATAATTTTTAAAGATTTATCGTATTTATGTGCATATATTAATAGCGTAATTGTTGCTGAATCACATATAATAACTCTTACAATATTTATCCATTGGTTTAATGAAAAATAATTTTCAAAACTAAAGCAAAGTGAAAACAATGTTTGAAAATTCAAATTTAAAATATAATATGAAAAATTTTATTTTGATCAAAGTATTGCTAATTATGACCGGGTGTCTAATTGTGTGATGCCTTTGTTGCCTTCATTAGGTTTTTTTTATGTCTCAAAACAAGTTAAGTTGTAAAGGCATCAAAAAGCCGCATAAAACAGATGTGTCTGGAAACATGCTGTAAACTATATTTTAAAAGTTCAAGATATCTCTTTAGTTTTAGAAATTTATTAAAAGTTCAGTTTAAAATGGAAAATATTTATTATTCTAAAACAAAATTCCATTTATAGAATTTTCGAAGTTATGATACTTCGAACTAATATTTGAATATAAAAATCATAATTAATTGTTAATATTTAATAGGTAATTAAATGTTTTTTTAGGAAAGTACCACATTATTTTGTGGCTCAATATTTGGGTGGATTTGTGGCCACAGCATTAGCGTACGCGAACCATCACACAGCCATCACTGTATTCGATGGCGGGGTTCGGTCCGCTTTCTACAATGAAACCAGCACTGGTGGCATATTTACCACTCATCCGCAAAGCGAAAACCACCTTACTATTGGCAATGCTATATTGGATCAAGTAATTACTTAATTATATTAAACAATTAGATTTTATAATAGTAAACATTTAAACCAGATATTGTCTACTGGTTTATTGCAATTTGGAATTATGTGTTTGGTGGACGAAAAAAATCTAAATGTACCAAAACCATTGATACCTATTGGTCTATTGTTTCTTCTCGCGGGACTTGTAATAGCGTTTGGCCTCAATTGTGGACCGGCTTTAAATCCAGCGCGTGATTTAATAGCAAGAATATTTGCTTCAATGGTTGGATATGGCTCTGAAGTATTCAATCCTCTCGGCAATACTTATTGGTTTTTTGGTGGACTATTAGGTTAGTTTATAAATAAGCAAGTTTTCCATTATTTCTAATAAAAACTCAAATTAAAAATCACTTGATATTACAAAATTTTGTTTCTCCGTTTGTTTAAAAGTTATTTGTTTAGTTATGATAATATGAATTACAATAAACCAAATTATTAATGTTGTTTGTATTTTAGGTCCACATCTTGGAGGTATAATTGGTGCGTGGGTTTATTACCTATTTATCGAATTACATTTGGAGAGCAACGACGAAAAAGAAAAATGTAATCATATATAAATGAATTAATGTTAACAATTGAAATTGATATTCAAAAATTTCCATTTAATTAGCAAAACGTGAAGATATATTATTGACAAAAATATCGGACGCTTAACGCAATGTTATATCGAAACATTCATTTAGAATTATTGCATTTAAAATGTTATTGCCATACAGTTATTGAATGACCATATATATGATAATATGTTTTAAAAGTTTTACTATTAAGGCAACCATACCAACACTTTTAGTTTAGTTATTGTAATGAAATTTTAAAATTAGAGTATTATAATAAATTTAATTATCGATAACTACTAATGTACAGCGTTTACCAATTAATTTTGTAAAAAAACAAGTTTTCAAATAAAATACATTTCGTAATTCATTCAGCGTAATAAAAATTTGTTTTAAAAATTCAATTCTATGAAATACAAAATCAATAAGTTTAACTTAAAGTTTTATGAACGGCCGGACGCTTACCGGTATAACTTAATATTAGTTGCAGTAAAGCTGAACGCATACAAAGCGACATCTATTAATTAAAACTGTAACAAAAATAAAAAAGTTTTATGTCTAAAAGGTCGTACGTTTTTATTTTATATTTATAAAAACCGCTTTGAATTAACATATGTTATCCAAACATCATCGTATTAATCCCACTAATCCCAAACTTACTTTGAGGGAGAACCGGTGCTTTATACATAATACACTACGAATTGCGTAATGCACGTTAACATAAAAATATGAGTGTGGACGCGCATGTAGTGTATTATGTATAAAGCACTGGTTCTCCCTCAAAGTAAGTTTGGGATTAGTGGGATTAATACGATGATGTTTGATGTTATCAACATATATGAGCTTGCTTTTTGTCTTTTACGCAACTTTGTGTGCATTCTCTTATCATTCATGCACTATGAAATAGCTACGCTGCTGTATAAAGCTTTTTTTAATTTTTTTTCATTTAGCACTATCAAAGTCTATGAAGGTTACAAAAAACAAAAAGGAAGCTCATATATGGTTATCAATAGAGATGGGAATTCGGAGACATTGTCTCCAAAACAAAATTTTTGTCTTCTTTTGGAGATAAATCTCCAAAATAGAAATAATGTCTCCAATTGTCTCCAATTTCAACATTTTATAATTTATTTCGCATTTTAAAATCACAAAACAAAAATTAAAAGAAGTTTATTAAAAAATAAACACTTAGAGTGGATTAGGAAACAGACAGGAGTTGATGGAACATTAGATCCAAATATCAAATGCAATTTCGTTATGTTTTATTAGTATCTGTAGACGTTGAAAGATAGTAGTAGTATACTATAGTAGACCTCTCGGCGTTTTTACAATGGAAAACAATGGATTCTTATTAAACTAATGTTAGAATCTCTAGCCGATGGAACGATTGGATAACATAGGATTCCAATTGAAACTAGTGTTATAAATTTTAGCCGATTATTTTATATTGTGATTTTAATTGAAAATGAATAAAATTTTTAAATAGAAAAAAATTTATTTTTGATTTAAAATAAACATTTTTATGAAATAAATAAAATTACAAGTGTTTTTTAATATACTTTTCAATTATATGTTTATGTTGTTGTGTGAAAATATAACCAAAATAATCATTAAAGAATGTAAATCTTAAGTTAAATCTTTGCCTATCCACAGCCATAAAATACCATGTTTTATCCTTTTTATAAAGCAGTTCTAAGTTATCATTATCTTCTATTAAATGAATTGTAGGTAGTGTATTGAATGACACAGACTTTGAGATCGAAATTTTACTTAAATCATCCATACAATGCATTACTTCTCAATAAAGTTGTAACATATGTTTTAAAAATTTTTTTAAATAAATCTTAATTTACAAGTTTTTTATAAATTTTTCTTAATAATAGTTCATTATATTTAGTATTATTCGAAATTAGATGAATAGAATCTTTCATTGCTATATTTTTTGTTCTAAATGCTATGAATAAAATACAAAATTTTCCACACGTATTTGATGAATTACATTGTATTTGTTTCTTATTAAATATGAGTTTTTTGCAATTTTTTTGATAAATGTAATTATATTAGATTGGAATGGAGGCAATCCAAAAGAATCAAATTATTCTATAATTCCGTTTTTTAGAATGTAAATAACAATCCAAAGTTTTCCAGGTAAACTCGATGGGTCATTATTTACTACAAAACAACACGGGTTGATAGTATTTTCGGGAAATAAATCAGATGGAAATATGCCACAATAATTTTTATTCAGTAATAGGTTATTTTTAGTTATACGATTAATTTCTAAATTATTCATTGATAGTCGATTGAAACTTTTCTGTTATAGTCAATTTCAATCATGTTCTCAAATATTCCATAACACAACACTTTTAAAGGATTTTTTAAATTTTTTTGAAATGTACTTCGTCTTAAATAACCTTCTTTAGGAATATTTATGAATATTTCCACTGCTGTGATTTGATGATCAGAGTTGAAATTAAATGCATAAAATTGTACCCATCTTTATAATTTGCAAAAGTTGCTTTAAATAGAGGTACTATGTTTGTTTCACCTATGTTAGAATAAAACTCAACCATTTCTCTTGCGTAAAGATCTTTAGAATAATCTGAAGTATAAGGAATTGATGGGTACATGATGCCATTTAAGTGAAATGTTAAACAATTCAATCCAAAGTTTTGAAATTTACAGCGGATTTTTAGTACATTCACCGAAATGGGAGTCATCCTCACAAATTGCTATAATAAGGTTTGAAGGAAGTTGTCCCATGAAATTATTATCAATTACAAATGTTGATTGCTGAGGACTCAAAGAAAATGTTTTGATTTCAACTCTTTTAACAGGATATTTACAGGTGCTTGTTTTTTAAATATTTGCATGTGCGTTTATATGCTTGAGTTTACTAAAAATTTTCTGACAAACAAACAAACATCTTTGATATTTATTTGAAATTATACAAAAAGATTGGTAGAATTTTTCTAACTTTATAGCTGAGATTAAAGAAAGAACAGCCTTCTTAACCGACGGACTAAAGACCTATTATAGTTTCAACATTAACATACAAGACATGCATGAAAACAATTTATATTAGAATACAAGCATATCTTGATCAACTATTAGCCGTTTCACAATATTGCGTTCGCACATCTACCTAACCTAAAAACATGATCTCTAATTTGACCCAACAGCTATACCTCATTAATTTGTATTTCATATCACTGGTATGTCACAAGAAGTCATTACCAGACCGTCCAATAAGCTGAGCTTTACCAAATCATACTTCGAAGCATCAGATGACACTGTGGAAGCATTCAGGACTGGACTGAGATGGTTCTTCTTCTGGCTTGCAATACTCAGTGTCGTTGATCTCATCGGCGACTTGGATTGTTGTCTCAGTTATAGCCACATTCAAATCAACTTATACAATGTACACCATTACAGATCGCAACACCTCAAGTATCACTAATTACTTATTTCAATTCTTTGGTGATCAGTAATGCCAGTGCTATTTAATAACATTATCCTGATTATTATTATAATTTAGTTTAATATTTTTTTATCTTTATATAATACATATAATACATTTAATTAATCAATCAACAAAACTTTAAAACATGGCGTGCATAACATGCATTAATTAGTGCCATTCCTCTACCCTCAATATATTTCTCGAGACTATTTAAATAAATAAAACCATAAAATATATATTATCATACGCTTTTAGTTTTAGTTGTGTACTCACATATCTTAACGCATTACAATTTTAAAAATATTTCTCTCCACCTGATAATCTAAAAATTAAAATGTATAAATAATAAGTCACAACGAATATGTTATCATAACCTACAACACTAGTGAAAATTAATAATAAATTTTTTGAAATTCATTGACATTTAATTCATCTTTCATTTCACTTCTTTTCAGACTTATATAATTTTAGTTATGTATAACTTGTTTAACCATTTGATATGAATGGCGGATTTAATCGAATCTGTTTGTCCATC
>JAQIXJ010000517.1:0-32382 GCA_034700185.1 Phthiracarus laevigatus
AGAATAAGAAAATGGTAAAATCCCTTTATTAAAGTAAAGATTAAAATCCCTTAATTAGAATAAGAGTGCGGACGGACAGACGGACGGACAGACGGACATACCCAAATCCACATATCTGTCTAAAGTCAGATAAAAAAACTAGTATTAAATTAAATGAAAATGTTTTGTTATGTGTTTTTATAGTTATGAAGTTACTATGTTAGTGCTATAAAATTTGTTAGACTTGTAAAACAAATTTCTCAAAGTTTTTCTCGATGTACAATATACTTCGATGCATTTCATAAGAGTAATCGATATATAAATATTATAATGGTATTACAGGCCGAACGCTTTTAGAAAAGTACTTATAAAGTTTTACTGCCCATTATTATGTTTCTCACATTTTTTAGCTCAAAGCGAAAATAGTACCAATGATTCTGATTCCCCTAAAGGATAGCTGTAGATCAAAAGATGAATAACATTTTGGCGTAAAGTCGATAGTTCTCTCTAAAAAAAATTAGGAATATCGTTCATAAAAACGGATACGAAAGGATGCATCAATTTCTTGTTATACACGCGAGACCGATCTCACGTATTGTTCATTCGTCATTCTGGTTTAGGTAATGCTCTATACTCTGTAACCATTGCGCATAATTGCTAGGATTTCCTGAACTCGTTTCAAAAAATTCAATTCAATTGTTAAATTAAAAATTGCATGATTTGCTCCATTTTTAAAGTGCACTTATTTTCAATTACGCGCGCATAACAATATTGTTGATTTTTATTAAACTTAATAAAATGCTTTTTTTGAAAGTTAATCTCCTGAAAAGTTGTTATTTCAACAAAAAAGAAAACAAGAATATGGTAAAATAATGAGGAAAATTTTTTCGATAGCTATTTTTTATACTTTTTATGGTCTATTTATACTTTAAGACTAGTAAATTTAGTGCTTTCTATCCATTTTCACTGTTGCGTTATGTGGCTCTCGCGCTGTTATTCTTAGAATTGTTGATGCGATGGTAATTTGCTTCATCTCATTCATCCTCTTCTCAGTTACTACTTATAGCAGTTTTCTCTCGATTTTTCTATACTCTTCGCTCGTTTTCTCACCTTAAGGGCAATCCAATAGTTGCAAACGCCGGAAAGTCATTTCCTTATTAGCGTTAGAGAGCTTATTATTATTGCCTCCATTGTAATATATCAAACATACACATATTTTTTGCTCTATACTCCATCTGCTCTTCCAAATTGCAAAAGTTTTCATCGCGAAGGGGATTATTGTATAACTTACGAGAACTTTGAATATAAAAAAATGTTACATTATTCTAGATTATTATGTTTATAACAATGTATAATAACTTTTTGTATGATTCTTATTTTGTAAAAAAAAACCATATAATAACTTAACAGTGTTTTTCTTATACAAGTTAAGCAATAACTCTTATCTTTAAATTTTAAACAGTGGGAAATAAAATCTTATCCTAAATGATGCGCTTTATTTTGAGAATGATTGTTAGAGTCTGTTTTATGTTCGGGAAACTATTGTTGAATTTAAAAGTTCATTAAAATACGTTCATTACTATAAATTCAACAATAAGTGTTTAATTTTTATTAAAGACAAAAAAATAGATTTAATGATAATTTCACAAATTGTTAAACTGATTAAAATTTCAATAAAGTTTGATAAACGAATCGCTGGTAATTCAACTAATGATTCATGGATTCGGATTGTAATGAGATTAGTTGTATCTTATTTCTAGAAAAACAACACAATTTAATAATAATAGAAAATGGTTTAAACAATGGCGCAGTTATTACTCATGTATCCAATGATATAATAGCGATCAAAAGCGTTTCATTCACAGTTCATCGCTCATTACAATGTGACCACCGAATAGTAAGTGGAAAATGGATTATGTTCTTGGATGCTAATCAACACAATTATCAGTTAGTAATAGAATCAGATAATAGCTGTACATTGTTAGCTGGAATGGGTGTCATAACTATGATTGATTGTCTAAATGGTCCACTGTTTAGTTATCCAAAGGTTCAAAACCAGTTGAAAGTCGCCAGTGAATCAAAACCGATGGATATCGACGGTCATAACGAGATAATAGTTAAAGATAATCACTTTATAAGTTTTAACACGAATCTGTTAGAAGTGATGGAAAAGTTGCGCAGTTTTAGTAAAGAATATTTTAACGATACCTGCGATGAGGCCACAAAGAAATCACTGGGCGACAAACTAAACAAATACTTGGAACCAATTATGGTGGGAATATGCGCGCGAGCCATCACCGAACTGCTCGAAGCAGAACCAAGAGTGGTTCAGACCAGTTCGCCGAGCATCGTATTCGGCGATATTCACGGAAATCTCAGAGACTTATTCGACTACGAGAGCATGTTCTGGAATTCAAAAAAAGCGATGATCGATAAAGTTAGTTATCTATTTTTGGGCGATTTCGTGGATCGTGGACCGCATAGCGTGGAGTGCGCTCTCTTCCTATTGGTTAACAAGTTATTGGCACCGAAAAAGTTTATACTGGTTCGCGGTAATCACGAGGTGAGAGAATTGAATCGAACGTTTTCCTTCTACAACGAGTGCATTCAGAAATACGGCGATAAACGTGGTTATCATGTGTGGGACGCGTTTAACTGTTGCTTCGAATCGCTTCCGGTGGCAGCAGTTGTGGCCAAAACAGTGTTCTGCTGTCACGGAGGAGTACCGAAATCGATAACCAAATTGGAAGACATTCTTAAAGTACCGAAACCGTTAGTAAGACCGGACACGGAGTCACCCGGAGCTCACGAAATTATGTGGAATGATCCGATAGAGTCTATGCTCACTTATAATCCGGATATGGCACTAATACTAGATCAAGAAAATACAAAATTCATACCAAATAGAGTACGTAATACTGGGTTTTATTTCACAGAACATGCCGTGAAAGACTTTTTCCAACAGAATAGTTTCACCACAATGATCAGAGCTCACGAGTGCGTACCAGAGGGTTATCGGAACCACTTTGACGGTAAAGTGATTACCGTCTTTTCTAGTTCTAATTATTGCGGCAAAAATAATACAACCGCTTGTATTGGAGTTCATAATTCAAAAATTTCGCCAATCATACTCAGGTGTCCGTCAGGTCTTCACACCTCTAGTCATAAATGTAATCTTCAATGATCTAAACACTAATTTGTTGGTAATATGACAAGTGTTATAATCGTGTCAGTATTTAAAGCATTATAATTATCCAATAAATAATTTATTTCACTCAAATTTGTTCTCAAATTTATTGAATTTAAACAGAAAAATTTACTTTAGTATATTCCCTCGCATTTTAAAGTTTTTATTTTAGAATGTTTAACTAAAATTTAACAATTATGGCCTTTAACTTAGCCAACAATTATAAAATTAAATATTTGAAAGATTAGGTTTAAAAAAATTTCCAAAAATATGTCATATTGTCTTTACAGTAAAGTACGTAAGACTTATGACTTTTGAACTATTAACTTGGTATAAGACCGATTACTCGTACAGATTACTAAAACTTATATGTTTCAATGATTAAGAATGCTCATTGCGATAGAGTACCTCTATGTGAGACAAAACTCTATGTGAACCAAAATTTGAATTAAGAAAACTGCTTTAAAACATCAAATTTAAATTTGCACACAACCTTGCATGAAAACTAAATAACTTTACTTCAAAATATTGTTTTGAAGTTTAAATCTTTAATCACAAAACAATTAAGATTAATGGCAAAATTTGATTATATGGCACCATTTAAATACTATTTTAATTACATTTTATTGAATTTGTACTTAAAGCCTTTCATCAATAATATTCATTATTAATTAAATTTGTAATTAATAATTAATCTCTTTTTTTCAACAAAATGGCGATTTGCTAGTAGTTCTCAAATAATGATTTCCTCTTCCCGATTGTCTTACGCTGAAGTAACCCATTCTGGAACCAGAATCAGTGCCCGGGCATCGGCCACTATTATACTCATCCCAAGAATTGCAATTATACGACAAAAACAAGCATTGATGCGAAGCGGTTAGTGAAGCGTCCATATAAATAACCGCTGAATAATGATTACATGTTAGCGATAAGGAGGTCGAACATCTTGGCTGACTTTTTCCGCCGTTAGGGTAAAAGTCAATAGATCCAAATGGGTTGACGAATCCCACCTGTCCAAGAAGAATGTTAGATCCAGCGCTGGTATGGATTCCGTCCACATATCTGGCGTCTGCTGATGACAGATAAGAACCGGGATATGATTCGAAAAGAGGTGATGCGGCGTCTAATCCTGTCATGTTTATTAAAGAATAGTATTTACTCGAATAACAATATACATAATAATTATAAACATTTTTATTATATGGAAATTATTTCACAAAATTTTTATATTGAAATTTGTTTTCGTGAAAAACGTAAGTATTTTTACGCACAAAAATAGTAAATTTTAACAAACCTGTTATGCGGCCAAAAACCCAATTATATTCTGATTGAGACCACTTTCCAGCGAAACCCGCGACTTGCGCTCCAAGACTAAAACCAAGTAAGTGTACGTTATCAGCACTAATACCTCGCTCTGCCTTAATCTGGTTGACAAGAAGCGCCACTTGTCGGCCAACTACCTGTGTATTAACGGCAGCATTATTATAAAGCGGAGAAGCAGCTCCCGATTTCCAATCCGTAACTATGACCGCTTGCTTTTGCGAATTTTCTATAATCGCATTCTTCAATGATAACATCTCGGCGTTTGCCGAATCCATACCGAAACCATGTATCAAAACTGCGAATTCCTCTGTCGGAGAAATCAAATTAAAGTTGGTTGTACTGCCCAAACGGAGTTCCCGAGCAGTGGTCGGCGCATCTCGAGTATACAAATAAAATTTGGTGCCGATCGATGTCGGACTGCTCGGCAAACTGCCAACATGTTTCATGGGTCCATCGGTGTTGGAAAAGCATCCGATATCAGCATAGCAAGCGGTGGCTCTTTCAAGTTTCTCGTTTGGATCTCTTAGATTTACCAGTTTAACCGATAGATCTATTGCTTCGAGTAACGTCGCACCAGAAGTTGCTGTAACTATTAATGGAAATACGGCAGCTAAACAAATACCTAATATCATTTTTGATAAACTGTATTCGTTTGGATCAAAATATTTGACAATTTTGCTTCTCCTACGAAGTATTATACTGAATTAACTTATTTTCCTCTTCTTAATTTATATTTGTTTTTATCAGTAGTTTTTTTATATCAAATCGTTAAATCACAGAACTGAATTAAATAAGAAATTGATATTCTTCGTAGATATGAAGTTTATTTATTGTGTCTGATAAACATACTATAAAAATTGGTAAAGAAAACAAAGTAATAAAACTGGATGATGGTGTTAAACGTGATCGTACTGGTTTGTCATTAACAATTTATGATTATGTTTTTTAAAGGTTATTTAAGTGTGGTTATGAACAATATTTCAAAAGTTCCAGCGGATTAAATATTCAAATTCTTCACTTAAATTTGATTTGCAAAAAAAACTAATATTGCATTTGGTTTTTAAATCGTTGATTGTTACCTTGAAACTTAAAATAAAATTTTGGTGATTAGTTTTTAAAAAAACGGAGGTTCAATAAATAGACGATAAGTTTAGAAAACACACCTTTTTTATATCTTAAATAGTTCCATGATAATTTTGATGAGTTTGAAAAATTTCATAATATTATATAAAAAGTTTAACTACACAAAGTTTTAACATTATGAAATCAATATATATAATGGTTGTCTAGATAAAATATAATGCTATAAAAGCTGCAATTCTGCACTTAAAAACGCTTTTTTGCAGTATATTTTTAGCTCACTTTTTTTAAAAGGATTTGACAATGTCATCTGTCTATCTATACGTTCGCAGTCTTATATTAATTAAGGGATTTCACCTATTTCTTATGTTAATAAAGGGAATTGAGATCTTGAAAACTGATTAATTTATTACCCTAAGAAAAAGTGAGCTATCTATGAATGTGTCGTTCTTTTCTAATATAAGTATTCGTGATAGGTTTCTCTGGAGAATTGTAAAAATCAAAATTAATTTAATCATAAAAATTAATAAAAATTCTAAACATTGGCACTTTTCAACAAATTTTACATATTTTTATTGCTTCGAATTCGATTTCAAGTATAAATTAAATTTACATGTACATAAGTTTAAACTTGTACATGTTTGTACATATCTCGGCTTTATTTTGAATAATCATTTTTTATTTAGTATAAGAACTGAAGATCTAGAAATCGAGGTCTGACATCAATCTGGAGTCTGGGTAATGAGGCAAATCCAATAGACCCCAGATTAAACCAGAAGGTTTGGTCACCCTATAGGTCAACCAACGCATAAAATAATAAAACTTAGTAAATTTAGTGCTAGTAAAAGTTTGTTCAGTGTTTCATCATTTAAAGAATAACGATTTTATTAGCTATCCGTTGATATCTAACTATTTTTTATATATTATAAATTATGTAATTAAGATAACTACTGTATAAATGAATTAAGCAAAGATAAAGAATGCTGTAAATAAGGTTTACCTTTTTTTGCTATAATAAATTTAATTAACATTTATTACAATACAAAGAGTTTACAATTTTTTCTAAAACAAGATTTTAAAAATTAGCAATTTAAATAATTTTGATAATTTAATTATTAAAATACATTTCTTTCGTAAATTATATAATCTCATAATCTATTAAACATTATTGTTGACAATATGGATAATTTTTATTGGTCTTAAGATAATGAGTTCCACGAGCGGTGGAGTCCACGCTATAGTATCCCATTTTCGAATCGCCTTTAGTGTCAGCACAGGTACCATTATTAAACTCGTCCCAAGTCGTACATTTAAACGCCTTAAACTCGCATTCTGAGACAGCTTTTATCGATGCATCCATATAAACAATGGAGGAATAATGGTTACAAGATATATGTATGGTTAAAGCGCACTGCGGTTGGTGTGAACCGCCATTTGGGAAAAAATCGATGTGCGCGAACGGTTCCTTAAATCCGACATCACCTAAGGCTATATCCACTATATTAGATCCGGCGCTGGTGTGAATGGCATCGACAAATTTCGCGTCCGCTGATGTCAAGAATGATCCCGGATATTTTTGAAACAGTGGCGCCGCTGAATCTAGTGCTGTAATATCGCGTAAAAATTTGATTAATAAAAATATGATTTTTTTTAGATATGATTTGATTTTGTTTAAATTAAAGCCTATAATAATTTAACAAAAACGAGAAAAAATCAAATGCGTAATTTTATTTAACCTGAAATTCTACCAAAAGACCATTTATATTCGGATTGAGACCACTTTCCGGCAAATCCAGCCACTTGTGCGCCCAAACTAAATCCAAACAGATGCACATTATCGGGATTCACATTCTTCGATGCTTTTAATTTGTTAACAAGAAGGGCCACTTGTCGACCCACGAGTTGCGTGTTAACTGCAGCTGTTTCATACCACGGAGCGCCCGCTCCTTTCGACCAATCAATCATAATCACCGTAGAAATTTTTGAATGTAACAAAATAGAGTCTTTTAATGATACTAATTCCGGATTTTTGGCGTCAATATTAAACCCATGAATCAGAATAGCAATCTTATCTTCAGCCGCAGCAGAAAAGCTGGTCGTGTTGTTCAAATAAACTTCGTGCGAAGTGTTTGGAGAACTATGGGTGTAAACAATGAATTTAGTGCTTATCTTGTCGGGTGTTTCGGGCAGTTCTCCCACATGTTTCATGGGTCCCGACGTAGAGTTGAAACACCCGATATCGGTATAGCACGCCTGTTCGTCGGCATAATATTGAGTTTGTTGGTTGAACTCCACTCTTTTCACTGCCAAAGCTATAGCTTCAAATTCATCCGAATCGAGATTATAATCGAGTCGTTGGGCTATTACTGATAGCGTTGGAAATAAGATAGTCAAACATAAACTTATTGAGAGCTTAACTAACATTTTATGTTGAGATTAAATGAATATTTTTAAACAATTTGTTGCGGTGTAAAATTCTTTATTATTATTTGGATTAATACTTATATTCGCTTAACTCAATAACTGATACGAATTAATCTCTTATGTGAAGACAAGGAAAAAAATAAAAACAAACTTATTATTTACTATTTATTGCTTTTTTTGAAACAACAAATTTTAAATCCTATGACTTTTAGATACAGTTACTTATAAGGTGTCTGTTCTTATGTTTGCACGGTATATCACTAATCTTAATATTACCGATATGGTTATCTAATTACCTAAAACACTCCAAAAAAGTTGGATCCCTTGATCTGTTTTTGACATACATTATTGTTAATTATCAATATTATGTGGGAAAAATCATCTGACATGTAGATTATAGTTAGCGTAATGAATAGGGTCTTGAAAATCGTTAATTAACGATTCATTTTTTGAAAATAATTACTTAATTAGAAATCTATGTAACTTAATATTAATTATCGTAGATTTAAATTGACTAAAATTTTTTTAACGAATCTAACGATTTGGCATTAGTTTTTCTAAAGATATTCAAGACCCTAGTATTGTGTATTAGATCAATGTATTAGTTTTAAGAAATTGCATTAAAATCATTTGTCCCTCTTTTAATTTTTGGATAAACAATAAAAATTGTTATCTCTAAAGTTTTTATTTATTGTATATTCAGCAAAATATTTTTTGCCACCGTGTTTATAGCACAATATTTATGGGGATTATTACAAAAAAAAAATCCTTAAGTCAAAAATGGGGAAAAAGTTTGCGTATTAATTTGATAAAAGCAAATTATATTAATAGCATTTATATATTTACAAAGATAACGAAAATATTGATAACAGAAATAAAATATAACTAATTAGTAATGTAATCCCCACTTCTTTTGGCTATTTAATCGTTTGTTTCGTTTATCATATTTTTGAAGATCATATTGTTTTCTTCCTTCAATCGATGCAATTGATTCTATACTATTCTCGTCATTCTCATAATTTTGTTTCAAGTCTTTTCTTATATCGCTTCTGACAGAGGTTTGAGAAGTTTCATTAGGAATCCTGAGATGAGATTTCCAATTTTTTATTGATATGAAAGTAGAAGATTTAGATAGTTCTTCTTTAGCATCACTTTGCGTATTAAGTTTGTTCGCGTTAATCCGTTTCTTGCTTTTCTCGCTATTTTCCGATTTTTCCGTTTTATCAATTTTCTCAGATTTTTCAATTTCGTTACTTTTCTCACTTTTTTCAGATTTTTCCATTTGAGCTTTAAAAACAAATAAAATATAATTTATTCCGTTACCTAAAAGTATTGTTTGTAAAATCATTTATTTTCTAAACGAAATCTGATTTTCAGCGAATAATTTTTTTAAATAAATTCATATAAAAAATTGTCAAATAAAAAATGTTCAAAAATAGTTGACTTACAAACAGATCTTCCTTTCACGCGTCCGCGTGTGAATGAGAACACACTTAATATGATCGTTATCACTACGAGCGCTATTATAATAAACACAAATATTATAATACTGTCTTTACTTTGTTTCGGACTTTCGTTAACTGATTCTGATTCTTCTGTTTGGTTCGTAACTGTAAGCACGAAACCGCAAAATTTATATTTTGATTGCCACAACATTCGTAATACCGCTTACCTTTCATATACGCCAAACGATGAATAAAGTTAAATGTGTAACAAAATAACTGTTGTTTTATATTCATTGACCACATCATGATTATTCAGTTTAAATAAAATATATAGACTTTTTGAAGATTTTAACAAGTATTTAAGTTTTGAAGTAAATTTGATTTTTAAATTATTGAATATTTCGAGTGCTCGTTTTAAACAATTAAAATAAATATTGGTCAATGAATTGAAACTAAATCACGAGATGATACGATGTATGACAATAAATCTAAACTTGAAGTTTAAATAAAAGTTTGGAATCATTATTCTGCAATGTATTGATCGCCATCTGTAAGCGTAGAATCCAGAATAAAATTAAAAAGTTTAAAGAATAAAAGAATTTAAAAAATTAAAAAATTACTGTGATATTTAATCCCTGAAAGAGAGAGAGAGAGAGAGAGAGAGAGAGAGAGAGAGAGAGAGATCTTAACAACAATTCACTAAACTAAATCGATAGTAAGCTTCCCGTAATTGTTACTTAAAATAATGTCAGTTTTTCATTTTAACGTGTTTTAATAATGCATTAAATTTTGCATTAAACCCGTTCTTAATATGAAAAATAAGAAGTAAAATCAAAGCAATGGGTTTAAATGATAAACCTTTAATTTTATTTTTAAAATATCCCATCACAACCACAATTTTTCATTAAACATTTTTCAAATAATAAATTATTAAGATTATTACGGTAACTGAATTGTATATTATTTACAATAATTTACGCTTAGTTTTAAAAAAATTGAATTTTTAATTTAATCAAATCATAAACAATTAAAAATAAAACTAAATCCTAGACGATCAACAAAATCAATGAATTTGCTCAGAGTATTGAAAAGTTTTGGTTTTATCAAGCGCTTGCTGAAGATCAGCCAACAGGTCTTCAGTGTCTTCTATTCCAACAGACAATCGAACGAGCGTATCATCGATACCTAACTGTTCCCTGGTTTGCTTTGGCAGAGACGCGTGAGTCATTAGCGCTGGAATTTCGATTAAACTCTCCACAGACCCTAAGCTTTCGGCCAAAATAAATATTTTAAGCTGCTTTAAAAAATAGGCGGCAGTATCGCCATCACCATTCAAATACATGGAAACCATTCCACTAAAACCAGAGCATTGACGCACTGCCAGCTCGTGTTGCGGATGACTCTCTAGTCCAGGATGAATCACTTTTCGCACCATAGGATGCGACTCTAGGTATTTAGCGACAGCTAAACCATTTATCATGTGCTGTTTCATTCGAACGGATAGCGTTTTTAGTCCTCTATTCACTAAGAAACAATCGAATGGAGATGGAACTGCTCCTAAAGCTTAATGCAAATAATTCGTAAATTTTTATAGCTATAGTAATTTTAATCAAAATTACTTACAATTTTGTAAAAATTTCAGTCTTTCATATAAATCCTGTCTATTTGTAGCAATTGCTCCCATAATAACATCGGCGTGACCTATAATTATAGTTTAATTTTAATACCTAATGTCAAAAAAGTATATACAGGTATAACAATTTAGTAAAACAAGTATTGATACCATTCATGTATTTCGTAAGCGAATGCATAGTCACATCAGCGCCAAGTAATAACGGTTTTTGGAAGTATGCGCTCATAAACGTGTTGTCGACCACAACGAAAGCTTCGGGTGCGTCACTCTTTATTATTTTGGAAATCGCCTCAATATCAACCAACTTCATCGTAGGATTGGTAGGCGTTTCTAACCAAACCATTTTTGTATTTGGTTTAATGGCTGATTTAACAATTTGCGGATCTCTAGCGTCAACGTAACTAATATCCAAACCAAATCTTGCGGCACACGTTCGAAAATATCGATTCGCTCCGCCATACAGGTCATCAAAGCATATTATATGATCGCCAGCATTTAACAGGTGAGTTAAATTTAGTTGGGCTGATAGGCCTGATGCGTAGCAGAGGCCTAGAAATTTTAAATTATAGGGTAACGGGTTTCCATTTATACTTAAATTCTATGCTTTACCGTATTTTGCTTCTTCTAACGAAGCAATCGCTTCTTCGACACATTTTCTGGTAGGATTGCCACTTCTTCCATAATCGTAGCCCTATTTAGAAATATTAGCAAAACTTTAATGCATAAATTACGATTTAACACCGAATTTACCAGAAGGAAAAACACTAAAAGATGATCAAAATTATCTATAATCCTTTGGTTAAATTTAAAAAAATGTTATTTTTGGTCGTAAAGTTTAGTGATTACAAAATTTCATCAATTTAAATTATTTTTCAATTTTTAACGTTTTAACTGCCTTAAAATTTACGATTTTTGATTAGCGGAATGAAAGATAAATTATTTTTGTGGACTGAAAATGCCTGAACGGACACAATATCCATTAGATAAGAGCACTGATTCTAATAGAAAAAGCAAAACGTTTAATAAATGTTATGAAACACAGTTCGGAAACGTCATTATTTTTATATTCGATATTCTGCTTAAAACAAATTTACTGTAAAGATAGAGATACGGATGTGCTGACTAGTGAACGCTTATATTTCACGATATTCATTGAAACATGATTTCGCAATATCGTATCCTCATTGCTTTAGTAATGACCGCATTTAAGTGATTCCGGATTTAAGGGACACAATTTGTGTTTCAAACGCTTGGGTTTAAATAAATATATATATATAAAGCCAATTTATTGTTGATAAAAGCTAGTTTTGATGGCATCTTATTTTTATCTTTATTTAGCATTTTTATTTTTCACAATTAAATTAAATTTTTAATTAATTGGTAAACAACAACACAATGATAACATATAACAGCAAATATTCCGCCAAACTTATTAAACACTATTGCGCGTGATATGCTGTAATATGTCCCTTAAATCCGGAATCCCTTAAATTATAAAGTATATACATCTATTTTTAAAACCTTTAACTATTTTTTTGGCAAGTTTTCGTAAGCTAAATATAACATGACTTACAGCAAAGTTTGCCGGAGAATATTGTTCAAAAGTAGTTGCCATTGAAATTGGGGGAATAACGGCGCGTGATGTCCATTGTTTGGGGTCCTGTCCGGCATGTATAGCCCGCGTCGCAAATTTTGCTGTTGTAAATTTCGAATCATAATCATCATCTTGAAGGTCATGTCCATTTGTACCATTAAAACCGTTCGTTAACTGGTTGTGCTGCATTTTTCAATACTTTTTTGAAATTAATCGATTGAACACGAAAATCAAACTAAAGAGTTGCGCACAAACTTGTATGAGTTGTGTGTGTCTGAGTTTTTAATCGCTTTGAACAGTCGCTTTAAACGAGTTTTATACCGACGATTGTGCAATAATTCAAACGAGAAGTGACGTCACAAAGAGTGAACGATACTAATTATGATGTAATTCGAACCATACAGTTGTAGTTACACCACCAACGCTACCAACTCTTTTACTTTAACGAATGTCGGGTTTACTATATAGTTTTTTTCAATGAATTAATTTCAAAACTATTAGTATTTTCTTTCATACTATTTAATTAGAATTTCTTTATCCGCTTAGCATGTAGTACTTAAAATTACAGTAACTACAGTATCTATGAATTAAATCCTTTTTGCGACAAATAAAAATTGATAAGTACTTGTATTATCGCGTTTTATTACTAGTCAATCCAGTGGCACATTCGACACATTCAATGAGAAAGGGTTTTCAAAACGTTTAACGTTTAATGCAATTTTTACGCAATAGAAATATAAGTATATGACGAAATCTAGTGAAATATCTCATTAGCAATAAAGCGATTGTGCACTGAAATGTTTTACAAAGCTTGAAATCAATATCCAAAGAAAAAGTTTTGTAACTTAAAAGTTTTAGAAAATAAAAACATTAGACATCTGTAAAATTAATACTATTAGCAATATTTTTAAAAGTAATATTTTGCAGAACTTTATGAACTTATATACGGTCAACAAAATTATTCTTTAGTTTGCAATCGGAACTTAATTCCATATGCTTAATCTGCACTGCAACAGTTATCTATTGCTGTATTCAAAAAAAAGAAACTCCCAACGACTACTGAACATCTTATATCTAGTGTCTCGAAAAAATATGATTTGAAATTTAATTTATTTATTACAAACGGAGCCACTCATCAAATTTATTTTGTCTTCACCTTTAATTCTGAAAAGGGTTCCGTTTTATACAAACACTATACGGTAAATAACATGTTAGTTGAGCTTTTTGGAGATATAAAGCACAAGTAAACATAATTATCGACATATGTTCCTAAAATGATAACGAAAAAAATAAGATTGCAAGTATTTTTCAACCACGAAGTTGATAATATTAAGATCAGGAGTTTTCGTATGAATGCACTAAAGTATTATATTGATTATTATCTAGAATTTCGTAACTTGACATCAAGTTTTTTATAGTAAACATATCGTTTATAGAATTAGGAAAATGATTTAACTGTAGATAAAAATATTATACAACAAAAATATGTTTTAGTGATTGAATTTCAATTCATTTAAACTTTAACTTTCAATGAAAATCTTACGTATTTTCCGCAATAACATTGAGTAACAAAACTTAGAATTTTTAGGCATTCTATTTTCTTGCACTAAAATTTTTATTTTACAAAAATGAATGCTACAGAATACTAAAGTTTAACAATTTCAGTAGAAAATTAAAAAAGATTTATTTAATAATTAAGTTTCGGTGGATTAGTGTGTTTTAAACAAAATATATATAAATGAGTTATACATTAAACAATTATTTTTATTAAGTTTTTTTGGTATTATTATTATTCTGCTGAGCTGTCACAACAATTTTGAAGTGATCTGTTTGCCAGTGTTTGAAATTGACGAAACACGCGGTCAAAAGTAATATTAGCAATAAAACGGTTACAGTGCATAGAATGCAACCGATAACCATAATTATATAACTGCTCGTCTTATAACCAAAACTATCGGCGATCATGGCGTGAATCCATCCAAGATATGACACATAGAATAGAAACGAGAATATGACGAATATAACTAAAGAAGCCTTATATAAACGTTCCGAATGAAACCAATGGCACATATTTTGCTGTTTTTTGGTCAAAACGATTCCATTATACTTTTGTTTGCAAAGTTGGCAAACATCGAAACCTCTGGTTTCGATCCATGACTTCAAACATTCGTAATGATAGTACGCAACGGTTCCATTGCAAGCGCACGGACGCATTAGTTTATCGGTGGTGTCTTCTTCTTCTTTGCATATACTGCAACATGGCTTGTCGTTCGGTGACGACGGCTTTGAATCGATTTGTTTCGATAATTCCGATGACTTCTTTGTTGTACCCGTAATATCTGTTATTGGTTTGGTTAAAATTTTTGGCAATAGTATATTACTATCTTTTGACGAGTTTTTATTATTATCTTTAATATTTGCCATCAGCTAATAAATTAATAGCAAAAATGGTGAATTAAAATTATTTAAAAATTGATTATAAATCAACTGTTTATTAAAATCACAAATCGATTTTTAAGTTAATTTGAATTGTTTTAAATTTGCAACTAATATGACTATACGTTTACTTTACGTTTATATAATGAGTATAAGTTTAGTTAATAATATTGTTATAATGATCATAGTCACCTCAATTATTGAGTCACGAGAAAAAAATATGACAAAATATGTAACAGTTTCGAATTCAAAACACTTTTATGATTAATTTAAAATCTGATCTTAATTGGTACAATTTTACTGTAAGAGCAAAATGGACTAAAGAATTTATTGTAACTAAGATGGTTGTTATATAGTATACCGGAAGTATTGTTGTAATAGAAAATTTAAAACGTTATAAACAATATAATTTGAATGTTTAAACAATGAGAACTTATAAAAAACCGCTTATACAAAAGTGGTATACAAATAAATGTACAGTTAAACCTAGCAACCCTAACCTAACGAACCAACCAAACCATATCCAAACCTATCAAAATCTATTCATAACCAACCAAACCATCCAAACCAATCAAACAAACTAAACCTATCCAAATATACCAAACCTTACCTATCTATTCAAATCTAACAAAGCTACTAAACCTATCCAAACCTAACAAATTATTTTAAAATAGTCTTATTTGTTAAAACAGAAATTGTTAAATTGTTTAAACACTACGTTTATTTAAATTAATAACAACAGATTCTATTGTATTTTAAATTATTTTAAATCTTTTGCAACAATACTTCCGGTATATTATATAACGTCCCAAAATTTTCGTTGTGATCGCTCAGCAAATAATAATACCAAAAAAACTTAATAAAAATAATTGTTTTACTCAGTTATATAAATTTTAATCAAACACACATATTTACCGAAACTTAAATATTAAACAAACCTTTTTTAATATTCTACTGAAATTGTTAAACTATAATATTCTATACAATGATTGTAGCAAATGTCTTATTTTCTATAATTAAACTTCACTGCGCCAAAATATCTGATTTATGTAAACAAATCATTTCAACAAATGTTAAAACATTAAATTAATTGCGAGTTTCATTTATTATGATTCAAAATTAAAACAAAATAAATTATTTGAAGTTTCATTAGCAAACTTATTCTTGGGAAAATGTTTATGTATTAAACATTTATGAAATAATCAACACCACATTAAAGGACAATCAATTGTATAGAAATTTTAATTATAATAACAGAAAATAAGTATAATTCTTGCAAAAGCAGGATAAATCAAATTAATTGACTAAACATATAATTTATTAAACATCAAAAAATGTCATTTAAAATTCAATAAATATTAAATGAATTTAGTAATCATAATATTTACGAAACAGATTAGAAATATGAGAGCCGAACTCTTATAAACTAAATTAATACATTACGATTATAAAATCAAATATACGAAAATATAATTGTATAAATATAACAATTAACTGATTAGAAAAGAAGCGGTATTATTCGACACACGGTCTCAACTCATCGCAAATAATGTCGAAATCATTTTCGAGCGCTAATAGTAAACCAGTGTTCGTCTTATTATAAGCGACTAAAGCCACTATAATTTTGTCTTTGTTAAAGTGAACGATTTGGTAATTGTCGTAATGGCTAACGATTGTTGTACAGTCACCGATACCCAATTTGCCCGCCTGTTCCAGACCAGTGGAAAACGTTGGCGACATAAACGATGGTCGACTCGAGATATCGGTTAGCGTTTCGTTTGTCACTTTCCAGCCAAACGGGAGACAAATCATTTAGTTTTCAGAATTGTTTTACTCATATATAATATAAATATGATGCGATAGATATGAAATTTACCTCTGATTAGTGGTACGCCGTCGCGATCCGTTATCACGATCGCGATTAACCCATTGATTTTCTTCATCAATGCCGTCATATCTCGTTTACATTCCTATTTTAATATATTAGATACATATTTACATTATTTTGTGCGTAATATATACTAAATTTATGTATTGATTTTAATGACTCACTTCAATCGGTGAAATTGTCGTCATTATGTTATGATATTTAATTTGATTGTTGTTGAATATTTTCCACTCAAATGATTCAATTCGTATTTTATTAGTAGAGGCGAAAACGATAAAATAAGTAAATAAACACAGCGCTTATGGCACGTGACTGTTAAAGAGACATAACGTACGAGTCAAACAAACATTTATATCTAACGCGTGTAAACTTTGAAATTCAAAGTTTGAATAGTAGTTTAAAAGTTTTAGTGGTTACCATTGGGATTAATTTCTTAAATAATTTTTAATATGATGCCTGCGTTTGTCAGTGTTTTTGGTTCATTTTTTTTGAAAACAAGCCAATGGTTTAGTGTCGTCAGTGGGACTGAAAAAGTAAAATTTTATGTTTAATTCGTTTTTTAAGCTTATAATTATTAAACTATACAGTATACTGTATTTAAAACTCTTAAAAAGCGAACTCTCTATAATTGTTCCATTCTTATTATATTTTTATTTTTCGTTTATTTAATTTTTTGAAAAATGTAATAAGAATCTAAATGTTACAATATGTTACATACAATGTTACCAAGAAATAATTTTTATGTAATATTGCATAAATAGTTTCAATTTTATTCTAATTAATTATAATTAATTAATTGCATTTTGGTCAATTTGTTTAAATATCTGATGAAAAAATTTCCAACATTTCGAGCGTATTTTAATAACAAAACCCCTTAACTTCTAATTTAACATTTTCTAAACTTGTTCTCAAATGTCTTTAACTACCAATTAATTAGAATTTTCTTAAATAAATTTAAAGATACTTTCGGAATTCTAAGCATCGCATTAATAGAAATAATACTCAAAAGGCTGAAAATAAACTTAATTAAAATTTTTAAAAAAATAATGTTTCCATTTAGCAATAAATATTTTTATTATAGAATTTAACTTTTTTTTATACAAATTTACAAACGTTTCGTAAGTAGTTTATTATGGCAAATGAAATTATATCAATTCATATTCTGTTGATTATTCTCTTGCAGTTGAGCTTCAACTTTATATACTTCTCTTAGTATATAAAACGATCGCACCAAACGAAACACAGTAAATGCGTTAACTATAATCATTAACGCCATTGATATCATTTTATACCACTCTAGTGCTCTCATTAATAATACCATTTGCACAAATACTAATACAACGAGTAGACCTAATAATGTTCCGAAACCTCCGATCGGATTGGAAAACACGATCTAAAAGAATAATTCAAAATTATATTTTATGGTTAGTTGCGAAACAGTTAATAATATTGATATATAACCATTAAAGAAAGGGATTCCTGGGACTAAAAACTGGTTAAAGCGGGAGAGAATCAGTGATGGAATGGGTTAGAAATGTGTAAATCATTGTTTATACTTCGATAGTGCACGTATGACTGTGAAAGCGCACACACAGTCGCGCACTCATTTACCACTGCTTTAAGTCATGGTTCTCTAACTTATGGGTTCTCAGTCGCGGAAACATTTCCAACCCAGTCCATCACTGGAGAGAGAATAGGAAACAAAAATGTACCAAAAAACGGGAATTATTCAAAAAATTAAGAAATTAAAAAAATGGTTGAATTGAATATTATGAGACATTTAAAATTAGTTTCGGAAAACGTTTTGCGTTACCTTTTTAATAAATTTTTAAAAAACAATGTTAAGTCAACTTTTTATGTTGTAACTGTTACTTCCTGAAACTTTTGTAACTATTTTCTTATAACTCATGCCTCAATTCCATACTTTATATTGATAGAAGGCATTTATTTTATTACTGTAAAATTTTTCTCAAAATATTGCGAAAACGGCAAGTTTTATGAAATTATAAGAATTTCCTGGATTATTTTATTAACTACCGAAACCGGAAAAATCATACAACTTTCAATTAATTACATATAATCATTAAAAGTTTATCTATTAATCTCCCGGTTATGGGATCAAAGAAAAAACACTGTATATTCCTAGAAATCCTTATCCCTAATAATAATTTTTTGAGCACAAACATGATTCAGATTAAATAGGAAGTTAAGAAATATTGTAAGGTTGATAACAAAATCGCTTATAAAACAATAGCGATAAAATTAATACTATATTTGGTTTGGTATAGATTTTAACCTTATCTCCAATAGTTCACAGAAAAAAGATAATGAATAGGTTCAAAGCGCTTAAGAAACAAATATAGAAACTAACATAATAGCGTTGATGCGATTGATTTCCTGGTTCCGCGCAATTAGTTCCCGCCTCTGACTTAAAATATTCTTTCGAATACTTGACAACCATTCCCTGGCCGTAAAGCAACGCATCCGACCACGCATTACAAGGCACTAATGTGTTGCGCGTTTCCAGTTTCTGCCACTTTCCCAAATGCAACGACGACTTGTGCAGCACATCGTAAAAGTGTGGCGAATACAAGTGGGACGTGAGCATCAAAAACGCGCTCAACCACGCTATAACCACGTGCTGCGCCGTCCACGACACGTCGTAATAGAGCTGTGACTGCGCGAAACATAATGGCACGAACGATGAGTAATACGCTATCAGTAACGACCGAAATAGGATGAACTTCAGCCGATCGTTGAACGACGTCTTAAATTTGTCCACTTCTTCGCGAACTGCTCCCGCGCTAACGCTGCAGAGGTGTGTCGGCTGTTGGCTCGAGAACTTTGTTGGCAATATTACCGATTTCACGCACGACAGCCAATTGATTGGAGTGGTGCCTGTTTTCGACGATTCGTACGCCCGAATGATGTTTGGACAGTACATCAGCATATATATGACGATCGGGTAAGATATGCATAGTATGCCTGTTATGCCGTGATTCGTGTAGATATCCAGCGAACATCGGCTTTGACCCCAAACGCACAAACATAGTATCAAACAGGACGACACGTACAGATAGAATAGTCGACAAAATTGCGGTAACGCTGGAGTTATCTAATGTATAGTTAAAAAATAAAAAATGTGAATAATTCTTCACCACAAAAAAGTGAGTTTTATTTTTTGACGGTTCGGTTACCGAATGAACGATATGCAAGATTAATGGTCTGGTGATAAATAGTGCGCAAAAAAAGACAACGCTTAAGTCGATTAAGTAGTAGTTCTGCGCAAATAATAAATACATTTTTTGGTTATAATAATGGGGATAACGTGTTCCGTCGAATGGCATACTACAAAGATTGTGGTGTGAGACTGCGGTAACCAAAAAACGGTTCGGTAAAGATTCAAGTACTGCGCGGCCATCGATACCACAAACACTAACAGTGTCTGCCCTTCGAAGGCTATCTCACTCTCAGACGATAGCTTCGGAAGTGACACGTGCTTTGGTAGGTATGCGTTGTTTGTGTCGCATCTTAACAGATAAATAGTTTTAGTTTTCAAATAATTAGTGAAACAAATTAGTATTGAATTTCAGTGGTTAACTGTAAAGCATTTATATAATAAGCATCGTTTTCGATCAATACCTGTCATCGATGGTTGGTTTTGGAGAAACGGACAGTTTTGACGCATTTCGCCGATGGTTTGGCATTAGAAGGAAAAGTTTGTTGTTTTTACCCATTATTTAGAGTGTTTTCTAAACGCTAAATATGATTTCGCACAACATATGGTAACCATAGATATAAACAACATGTGATGTGATCATCGCTAGACTATTATAGTACCGATTTCAAAACTTTATGGCGTCATTATGTCTTCTATGCATAATATGTGAATTTATTCCAATGTACACATTATGGCGTCAAAGCATAATACTACAAAAACACATGAATTCACTAAAAATTTTGGGACAAAAAAAAATCTACAAGATTTTTAAATGATAAATATTTGATTGAAGATGTAAATTTTTATTAAAATTAACATTAAATGAATTATTAACAGGCATCCAAATTTATAATTTATTTTTCAAACAAAACTTATTTTTTCACAACCGTGTTCGGGTCCATCCTATAATATCCATGAGAAAAATTAAATTATGTTAAGCAAAACTTAAATATAACAAGAACGACACATTTCTAGAGAACACTTTTTCTTAAGTTAATGCATGCTTATGTGATAAGTTTATTAGTTTTAAGCTCGTGATGACAAAATGTCAAATCTCTTTATTAATAAAAGAATACTGTGAAATCTCTTCAACAATACAACTGTGGACACGCAGAGAGACAGACGGACAGACAATTTCAAACATAAGCTTTACTTTTTTTTGTAAAATTGTAGCTAAAATTGAATAAATATTGGAACAAATATTGCACAGCGTAAAAATATTTTTTGTATTAAGATTAAATATTTTTAGGGTCTAACCTATCATTTCCGTGCCTAAATTTTATAATATCATTTTTTGCTAAATATCTAGACTTTACTCATTGTACAAACTGGTCTTATTATATCCAATTAACGAGTCTAAGTCGTAAGTTTAAGCCAAAACTGTCTAATATGGGCTACGATATTTTTTATGTTCAATTTAGGACCTATATTTTACATTTCTTAAGAGAATATTTCGTTTATTTATAAAATTTAAAATGAATACCGGCCAAAAAAATTAACAATTCACCTCAACAGCTCCTTTTTACGACATTAATTTTCACTTAGTCATTTAATAATTTTTTCTTTTCCCAATGAAATTTCAAAAATTTCTATTAGAAAGTATCACACAGATTTAGTAGTTTCCATAAAATATGTTTTACTGAAAGCAATGCTTCTTGTGATAGAGAGTGCGTTACTTTTGCTAAGAAACTCCTCAAACTAGAGATATGAATAACATAAATAAACAGATTTTCAAATTTATCTAAATTAACAGAAATACAGCGATGTTTGACTTAAACCGCGAATGTTTATTATTTGAATAAATAAATTACATTAAAATTTAAAATAAAATATATTTTACGAAACCGAAAAGAAAACAGTGGACCGAAAAACAATATTTAGATTATAATGCGAATCGTTATTTGTTGACATTAACTCATACGCTAATGCGTTACGAAATTAGCATTTAATTTTATAATACACACATAAACAAACCATTCCTCAAATTATTGCGATATATTGTTATTTAAATAATGCATTTACTGTTTAGACAATTGTAACGCCAAACTTAAATTACGTGACTTTGTTTTATAATATCGTATACAGTATACATATTATTTTATCGGGTATTTATGATCAAATTTTATTGATTTTTTTAGCTATAGTGCAGCGAACACTAACAAAAAAACAATTAAATGTCTTCGCGACATCGCAAACATATGATATGTTATAAGAGATATATTTTTGACATTTGATTACATTTTTTTCTAAAATATGATATTATATAAACGATAGAAATGTTTATAATTGTCTGCGTATATGTTTGGGAAACGTTTGCTAATTAGAAATAATAAATATTTTAAAATAGCGTCTCTTAAAATCGATAAAAGTTTTTAAAACGCAATTAACGAAAAAAATGTTTTAATAACAGATTTTGAATTTATGCCAAAAAACTTGTGTCAAAAAGTTGATGATATACAACTGTGTTAAATCGATATATTTGTGGATTAATTGACGTAATACTGATCTAATAACATATGATTACGAACTATAAATTATACTTAACTGGCAAAGAAAGACGAGCCGAATTTCAAGCAAAAATTTATTATCTTAAACGGATGTGAAACAAAGTGATACTTAAATTTTTTTTGATAAATTGAAATCTCTGTGCGCGTTATATGCGTTTCGCCAAAAGAAAAAGAAAAATATTTACATTTACTTTTGAACGCTTTTACTTTTTTCAATATTATATAAGTCTAAACAGTACACTGGTATACTGATTATCAATTTAGCGATACGTATCGCACAAACACTGTCACCCACGAGACAGACAAATGTGATTTCACAACTTTTATCTGTTATTAGGAAGTGGTTTTAAAAAGCGATTAAGTTTTGGGATATCATTTGATTAGTTTAAACATTTCCAAACCTTTTTTATTGGTAGCTCCGATAAAGAAAAAAATTGCAATTTTTAATCTAATCAATGATTATTAGCAACGATCTACTTATTACACAGTAGTAGTGATAGGGGTAAACGTTTTTTATCGTTTCTAATTCAACCGCAACTCAGTGATCAAACTGGTCGATGGAAATAGTATATATGCATAAACAAAACGGTTGTTAATATCAGTGACACTGAAGGACATATCGATTTCGATTAGTTATTTGAACGAAAAACTTGACTGCTTGTGACTCAACTAACTTAAAACGAATAATTAATGAATATTTGATTAGAAATGTGCGGAAAAACTATGAGTTGAAGCCTATACAGTATTTCCTATTTCAATATATATTATTCAATTATTATTTATTAAGAAATATATATTTTGCTTTTACAATCCAACATATGAGGCATTAAATCTCATTTTTAAAAATTAGTCGTGTATTTTTAATATATATATATAAAAGTTTTGGATTTTAGTCACGCAATTAGAGAATGGGTGATGATATTAGAATAATGTACAACACTAGTAGTGATACGAGCGAATCTTGCATATCACCGGATCACAGCGAAAATCACAGCTCATGCTGCGAAACCGATACAGTGATGTCCACTTCGATCACCACAAAACTTTACAAGAAACGATATTTAATGCTAATCATATTTATTCTGTACTCGATGTCGAACGCGTTTCAATGGATTGAGTACGCGATCATACAGAATATAATCACTAAGTATTACGGCGTCGAAGTGTTTTGGGTAAACTGCACATCAGTGGTATATATGGTCAGCTATATAATTGGTATAATGCCGGCCACATGGATACTCGAGAAGAAAGGACTGCGATTCTGTGTGCTAATCGGTTCATTAGGCACATGTATGGGCGCGTGGATCAAATGCTTCAGCGCACAACCCGATCGATTCTGGTTAACTATGATCGGCCAAACTGTTGTGGCATTCTCTCAGCTTTTTGTGCTAAATATTCCGCCGCTTTTAGCGGCGCTTTGGTTCTCGGATCAGGAGGTGTCGCGCGCCACCGCTTACGGCGTTTTTGGTAATCAACTCGGAATAGCTCTCGGATTTTTCATTCCACCAAATATTGTGCCAAATTTTATTGAATTCAACGCCACAACTACTACGACTTTATCGCCAAATATTAATCTCTCGATACCCAACGTAGATCTTATACCATCCATGAAAAACAACTCCGACGAAGTTGGCGCCGGTCTTCGTATTTTATTTTATGGTGTGGCTCTATTCACATCCGTATTATTTATTGTAATCGGTTTATTCTTCAAGAATCGGCCAAAATATCATCCGAGTGCGGCGCAGGCAAACGCCCATATGATGAAAGAAAATGCGTCGTTTTCGGCGTCTATTCACGCGTTATTCACAAACTCTAATTTTGTTTTATTATTTTTTACTTATGGTCTGAATGCGGGCGTATTTTACGCCGTGTCCACTGTTCTTAATCAAATGGTTACAGCGGTTTTCGACGCGAACGGCAACGGCCAAGAATCTCATACAGAAGATGCTGGACTTATGGGCGTATTGATAACGATATCGGGGATAATTGGATCTGTGGTTTGCGGATACCTATTAGACTGGACCAGATTATTTAAAGAGATCACTCTCGGTGTTTATTTGATGGCATTGGTCGGAATGTTAGCGTTTACGGGTGCGTTTTATCTCGAACCCGTTATTTGGCCGCTTTTTATTGTTTCATCGTTGCTTGGATTCTTCATGACTGGTTATTTACCGATTGGATTCGAATTGGCAGCTGAGATCAGTTATCCTCAGCCCGAGGGAACTTTTGCCGGTTTATTGAATACCGCGGCACAGGTATTACGGTAGCGTTTTCTACAAATATTTTATAATCTCTTTCTATTTAGATATTTGGGATTATATTTACTTTTGGTGGTTCTTTTATATTACAAAATTTCGGATATTTATCGGCTAATATTTGCTTCGTATTCGCTCTCATTATTGGCGCTATATTAACCTCAATGATCAAACCAGATTTAAGGAGACAATATGCGTCATCAAACGCTAACAACTACGCAAATACTGCAAAGTTATTGAACAAAGTCTAAATTTTATTTTTTTTAAAAATATAATATACAGTTAATGTTGACTTTATTATTTTTTTTTGGAAAAGTTAGCATTACTACAAAAATATTATAAAAACCACATGTCTTCCAATTTGACATTTCTATTAATCGTATAAAGATTGCGCGTATTTTCATTAGTTATCAAAATTATTTATATACATTTAGCTATACACTACATATAACATCTATATTTATAGGCTATTTAATATAACTATATAAGATATATATATTTTATTGTTCGCCAAACAATTGCTTTAAAATTGGAATGTGTTAATTAAATGAAATCAAATAAAATATTTATTCTCTTTAAACCGATAACTCTAATTATTATATTTAATTTGTCAACCACCGCAAACTAAAATAAAATTAAGTCCAGAAGTGAACTTCATTTTTTGACATTGCGTGGAAAAAATACAAATTTGTTTTTATTAAATCTAAAAACCCTTGATTAGTGAATTAATTATATCACTCATCTTAAAATAAACGACTAAAAACAAAATCTTTAGCATTAATGTAAACTCAGCAAAATATTATGGATTAATATTCATATGCTCCGCAATCAAGAGATATAACTAAGTTTAGAAAACCGTCTGACCTCTTGTTTATGGTAAGAACCGATACTCAGGGTGTCTCAGACTTTGAATGTCTGGAGGGGTTGTCATTTCGGATTTTTGCGAAAATCAAGTGTGGGGGAGTCAAAACTCATCGGATTTAAGCGACAATTTTCGGATTTATCGGCAAAAAAGTCCGGATTTTTCGGCTATTTTCATGAAAAATTTGCCATTTTATGACTTCAATTTTTCATGGGGAGGGGTATACCCCATCCAGACCCTTCCCTCTGGGACACACTGTCCATACTGCAAACACATTTAAGTAACGACAGGTGGAAGGCTGAAATCGTGAGATTCATCCTATCTCATCTTAACTTTTCATCTGCATAGAGAAGATGGCATTACCTGCCAATATTAAGTAATATAACAAATTGAAATGCAAAATTGAGTAAAAGTTTACTGAAATATCAGAACCACGGCTGAAATCAACCTAATCATTTGTTATTAATAATATTCCTTTAACGTATTAAAAGTTGTATTCTTAATCAGCAAATGTTATCAGTTTCTTTGGAGGCCAAACAAAGTGTTTTCTAAGTTTTTCTAGTTTATTATTGCAATGATAAAAATTTTATAAACTTATAACAAAAACATATTTAATTTTACTTAGATAATTTTCAATTTTAAATAATCAGTCGAAATATTTTTATACATAAAATATCATAAAACTTAATATAGTTATACTCTATCTAAATTGTTATCTGTATGTTTACGTTGCTTAATATTTATTAAGCTAAACTATTAAACAGTAAAATTATTAAGCTAAACAAACTTTTTTCTTAACTCTTGCGAATTAATATATTTTTAAATGCGGACAAAACTAAACAATTTTTTCAACAGTATTTCTTCTCATTTCAGGTTGTTTTATGTTTTTATTATTTGAGATATGATAAAAATTATTTGAAACTCGGCGTCAGATAATTAATTAAATTTTGGCGCAATAATTACCATCAAATAAACTCTCATTTTTAATATCATTTAGATAAGATTAAAATTATACAATTAATCATTGGTTACCAATGTTTTAATTTAGATAATTAAATGTTATTGAATTTACACAATTCCATGTTACCAATTTAGCAAAGTTTAAAATTAATCTTAATAATTGTAAATAATTACAATAAAGTTACTTTATTATAATTTTAAAAAATACAAAATCTCAATTTACTCGATATATATTAGCGTTGTATAGTATTCTTAGTATAGGAATAGGAATAGAAAAGAAATGCGCGAAAAATGACACAAAGAATAGAATAGGAATAGAATAGAAACAAAAAAATTATAAAAGAATAGAATAGAATAGAAATATATTTTGATTTTAAAGAATAGAATAGGAGTAAAATATAATTAGAAAAGTTGGTACATATACAACACTAATATTTATTTGCTTGTTGGAACGTATTCATAAATTTCTTTCTTATTAAATATTCTAAGGATAAAAATATCATTTAATTTAGAGCACTAAAAAAATTGCACTTTTAGAGGTAGAAATACATTGAGTCTTTGCAAGAATTAAAATTTTTGAAAAAAGTAATTTCTAAAAATAAAATAATGTACACATTTGCCACACAAGTTAAAAATTACGATTATCTACAGATAAAAGTGCAACAGAACCAAAAAGTTTTCTATTTTATGATTAGAATAGCCGCTAATAAATTGAAACGTTTGATAACTTCTTACGATTAATTTTTCTCGATTCACCGCACGCTTCAACACAGTTCCGTTCTCAAGATCACACGAGTTTGGAGTATTTAAATCATAAAACTTGTTAATATTTATGTATAATGAATCATAAAACTTGATTATAGAAATTATTATTATCATAGAAAATTATAGGTGTAGATATTGAATCAAATTTATTCAAAAGTATATTAATTATAATCTAATTATTTATAACTAGAGTATTAGCGCTTTAAGGATGGATTAATAAACAAACTATATTTCAACTAAATTTAATAACTTATAATATTATAATAACTATTTTAATTTGAGGTAATACTTTTTCGCTAAATGTAATAAAATAATTGTGCGTCCTTTTATTTTATTACCGCTTATATGACTCGTAGATCGTAATGAGATAAAAAAACCTGAATCTCGATTGGATGTCATCCTTTTATAAATGAATATTTTGGTTTATTATAAATACTAGGAAACTCAACCATAAAAAATCCTTTCGAGAATAAATTTCATTTAGTTAACTTCAAACATTAAATTGGACTAACCCTAACATATAGCATAATTTGCACGAAAGAAGCGTTTAATTAATAAAATTTCCATAATCAGTCATTAGTCATACTAAGCTTATAGATAATTATATTCATTTTAATTACTTAGAGTGTATTAACGTGTAAAAAATTCATTGAAATTTGTATTAATTTTTATTTAGCGATAAAAAGAAAATTAAATAACCTTTTGTGCTTAAAAACAGTATTGCATTTATGATAAATGGATGAAAATAATTTATCAGTTTCTAATATAGAGATTGGGAACAATAGTCTATCCGTATCCGATGAAAGCAATAAATTATCGGTTCACAAAAGAAGAAGCCTATTTGTTCAACAACCAGACAATTTATATTTATCGCGAGAAAAAAGGTCGAGTTTATTTCTACCGAAAAGAAATAGCTTATCGGTTCCGAAGGGATTTCCAGATAGTAGACGACAATCAAGACTCTCGATATTTCTACCACAAGACTACGAAGAAGAGTATGGATATCGTGTTCCTGAAAGCGTTACAATCGAATATCTTCGTTCTCCGAGCGTCACAATTAAATTATATAAAAAACGATTCTTAATTCTGCTAATCTTCATATTATATTCAATGTCAAACTCATTTCAATGGATACAGTATTCGATTATACAAAACATAATAACAGAATACTACAATACCAGTGTTTTTTGGGTGAATTGCACTTCTGTTGTGTTTATGGTTGTTTTCATACTTGGAATAATACCGTCCACTTGGCTTTTAGAGAAGAAGAATCTACGATTTTGCTTAATTTTGGGAACTTTCTTAAATTGTTTGGGCGCATGGATCAAATGTATAAGTGCTAATCCTAATAGATTTTGGGTTACGATGATTGGTCAAACAATCGCTGCGAGTTCCCAACTGTTTGTATTGAGTACACCACCACTATTGGCAGCGCTTTGGTTTTCAGATAAGGAAGTGTCGCGCGCCACTGCTTTCGGTGTGTTTGGGAATCAGGTTGGAATCGCATTGGGATTTTTCATTCCACCATTGATTGTTCCAAGTTTTAAAGATAAAGACGAAACCGCTGCAAATTTTCTTAATCTAAACAACACAATCGAGATTAATTCTCTCGGCAAAAGCGGTACCATTGAAGAAGTTGGTAAAGGTCTTGAAATTCTTTTTTATTGTGTGGCAGCGATTACGACGATAGTATTTATTTTGATAATCATATTATTCAAAGAAAGACCTGAGTATCCTCCGAGTGCTGCACAAGCATCGGCACAAATCATTCAAGAAAGTGAATCTTATTATCATTCACTTTACACACTCGTTAATGATACTAATTTTTTGGTGTTATTTTTCGCGTATGGATTAAATGCTGGAGTGTTTTACGGTCTGTCCACAGATCTTAATCAAATTGTTACAAGTGTTTACGGAAATAAAGCTCTTATAACAGAAGAAGCCGGTTATATGGGGGTTATTATAACACTCTCTGGTATTGTTGGGTCTCTTGTTTGCGGCTATTTATTAGATTGGACTCAATTATTTAAAGAAATAACTCTTGGTGTTTATATATCAACGCTGGTTGGAATGGTATTATTTGCCGCCTCATTATTCCTCACACCAATTTGGCCACTGTTTATTGTTTCAGGAATTCTTGGGTTTTTTATGACTGGTTATTTGCCGATTGGGTTTGAATTGGCGGCTGAAATATGTTATCCACATCCTGAGGGTACATTCGCTGGTCTATTAAACACATCGGCACAGGTATTATTAAAAATGCTCTATAAATTAGAAAAATTTAAAGAAAATTGTTTTTGATTCATGGGCAGTAATTTTTTATTTAAATTTTATTTAAAATGATTCTATTATTTTAAAATAGAAACATTGTATCAACTAACTCGTAATGTTAAGGCTAGGATTTATTTTATCCGAAAAATGTGTTTTGCATTGCGAGTATAAAAGTTTAGGTTAAACATGACAATAAACTAAAATTTTTTATTAAATTATTATCTATATTCGGTGAGGTTGTGTGGGATAACGTGTAGTGCTTTAGCTAACTTGTTATCTGTGAACAATTGTCATACGTTAAGTTCGATTCCAGAGTACTCTTGTACTCTCAATCATCCTTCAAACTACGACAAAGAAAACTCAATGCTTATCTAATATCCAATAAACTTAAGCGTCAAGAATAATAAAAATTCTATGGCGTAAAATAATTGACTTTAACTTTTTAAAGTTTTGTTTATTAATAATAAAAATATTTCACGAATTTCAATTTAGTAATATTAATTATAGCAATAGTTTAAACTAGTATAGCTATTACTACACAACTACTCACTAATAATCATAGTAATTGGCATATTTTTAAAAAACATTTTAATAATTTACAGATATTTGGCACAATATTTACATTCGGTGGTTCGGCAATCGTTGAACAGATCGGTCATTGGCAGACAAACCTTTGTTTCATAGCAGTGCTTTTTATTGGCACTATTTTAACATTTTTAATTAAAGCCAACTATAAAAGAAAACAGGCCAACATTGATATAAATGTTACCAAATCAGACAACAATACGATGGAGCAGAAGAATGTCGAACAAATTTAGTTGAACAGTGTATATATCGCAGCATCATTTTTTGATTATCGCATCATAGATCGATTTTAGAAATTAAATTATTTAATTATTGATTTATATTGCATTAAGTGAGTGTTTTATTGTAATTAAAAATTAATAAAATAAATTCAAATGAATGGCATTATCATACATATTTAACATAAAGTTTTGCGCGTGAACTTATCTTATTGAAAATCATACTAATTTATAAGACAAATACTTATATCTTATTTTGCATTTTGTAAATTCATAGACAGACACTTATAGCTAAAAATAGTTTTTGCCAAAATTTACGAAACTTCACGTTTCGATACGTCAAGACACGTCACACCACACGTTTATTTCACTCGATTCGCCGCACGCTTCAACAAATCTCTCAGTTCTCAAGATCACAAGATCATATAAGATTATGGTTACCATCGAAATCTTATACATGAAATCTTGTATATGTAGATATGCAAACAATTTAGTAAAATGTATAACTATTCATACTTGAAAAACAGTATTAACACTTTCTGGATAAAATAACTATGTATTTAATATAAATTTTTTAATAAATATTTTAATTTGGAGTATTGTTTTGCACAAAAATATAATAAAAACATTGTGCGTATTTTATTACCGTTTATATTGCTGTAGATCTGGATGTGATAAAAAATCTGGGTTTCAATTGGATGACACCCTTTCATAAATTTATTTCAGTTTATTATAAAAACTATGAAACTCGATCATACAAATTCTTTTGAGAAAAAATTTCGTTTAGCTTTATACTAACCGAAACTAATCCTAACATAATAATTTGCACGAAAAAAGCGTATTAAATCTTAGTCAGAGTCAGCCATTAGGTGATAATTGATAAAATCATATAAATTTTCTAATTAGTTAGAGAGTATTAGTTATCAGTCAAAATTGAACTAATTTTTAATAAAAAAAATTAAAAAATTTCTAAAAAAATCGTTTCGCGTTTACTAAAGCTATTGCATTCGGAAAATGAATGAAAATAGTTTATCAGTTTCTAAATTAGAGATCGAGAACAATAGTTTATCAGTTCCCGAAAATAATGGAAACAATTTATCGCTTCAAAAAAGAAACAGCTTATTCGTACCAAAATCAGATAATCCGTATTCGACGCGCGACAGGAGATCCAGTTTATTTCTACCGAAGAGGAATAGTATAGCACTTTCCGTGGACTTTCCGGGTGGTAGAAGACAATCAAGACTTTCGATTTTTCTTCCAGAAGATTACGCAGAAGAGTATGGATATCGCGTGCCTGAAAGCGCAGCCATCGAATATCTACGTTCTCCGAGCGTTACTATTAAATTATACAAAAAGCGATTCTTAATTCTGCTATTATTCATATTATTTTCGATGTCAGTCACATTTCAATGGATTCAGTACGCGATTATAGAAAACATAATTACGGAGTATTACAATACGAGTGTTTTTTGGGTGAATTGCACTTCTGTTGTGTATATGGTCGTGTTCATACTTGGAATAATACCCTCCACTTGGCTTATGGAAAAGAAGAGTCTACGGTTTTGCTTAATTTTGGGCACATTCTTAAATTGTTTGGGCGCATGGATCAAATGCATAAGTGCTAATCCCGACAGATTTTGGGTTACGATGATTGGTCAGACAATCGTTGCGATTTCCCAACTGTTTGTATTGAGTACACCACCACTATTGGCAGCGCTTTGGTTTTCAGATAAGGAAGTGTCGCGCGCCA
>JAQIXJ010000518.1:0-32355 GCA_034700185.1 Phthiracarus laevigatus
CCAGGATATAAAACAATTATTGGGACTATAAGACACGTTCACAATGAAGAGGGAATTATTGCTGGTTTATATAAAGGTTTAAGTCTCAATTGGATAAAAGGTCCAATCGCTGCCGGAATTAGTTTTACCACATTTGATTTGGTTCAGAGGTTTTTGCGAGATTCGCCTTTTTATAATAATAGATAAAATTTATTAAATAATTCTTGTTCAAAGAAAATATTTATTTAAATTTTTTAATTTAAATAAATAAATTAAGTTAGAGCTCAAATGTTAAATTAAATTGAAAGAATACAATCAAAAATGATGAGAGTAATTGTGATTAATATATGATATGATGAATTGTAATTTATTAACACAAACCGATTACATATATTTGATGAGAAGCGATAAAACGGTTGACATTAAGTATAAGTACATCTGATATCAATAAATAAATAAATATAAATGCAATTATGTTCGATATAATCAATAGTAAAATAGCACGAAAAAACAGTATTAAAAAAGTGAAAATTAAAAATTTAAATATAGCGCTAAAACAGTCGATTAGACTCATGTTGACATAATTACATTATCATATAAATCTGGTAAATTTGTATCATTGAAACGTTTCTCTTTTCTCAAATTGGCATAAGTAGGTAAAGTGGCTGAATTGGTTTTTGTATGCCAAACGAGTATCTGTTGACAAATAAAATTTAAAAACTCATTTTAACTCAATTTTAGCACATAGCAAGCATACCAGTGTGCAATTATTTGCTTTTGGTTCGATTTATTCTTACGCCTAAACTTTTGTTGAAGTAGTCCTCTTCATAACCGACTTTGTACGGCATCGTCGCTTTTGGCTTACTTAAGAAGAACTGCAAGTTCACCGCAAATCCTGCCATATCGACGGCGAATATTCACCTGCCGATAAATGGGTCGTGAAATCCAAAATTCAGAAGTTTTTACTGTTCGAAATATATGCATTTTGAAGTGTAAAATAATTTAAAGTACAGTAATTTCTAACTGTGTACTTTTAAAAATTATTTTATAATTTAGGAAAACTAAGTTCCAAAAATTAGGGTCATTGGTGGTCTAGAAGGGTTCAAATAAAAAGGCGGACAAAAAATTAGAAACTTAATAACATTTGAATGGGTAGGGATATTAAAGTTTTAATCAAAATTTGCCTCCCTTTTTGACTTAAAACTTTAAAGGCACTCCACAGCCCTTCTTTAGGCGAATTTTTTTGTGATACACATTTTCTAATGTTCTCTATCAAATAAAATTGGTTTCAATGAATTCAGTTTAAGACACTCGAGAAGAATCGAAGAATCGAGTATCGAGTGAAATGTATGTATTAACCAAAGTTGTATACTATTTATTTGTTTTATATTGCAACTAACGACATTTCAGTCCAAAATTGGTATAAAACAGAATTACAAATAAAATTTTATAAGCTCATGATCAGAATATAATCAAAATGAAAAATCTTGTATTAATTCAAAGTTTTAAATAGGAAATAATAAATTAAGGTGTATTCTAAAAAACTCAATAGAAATAGTTGGCGCTATAAAATGCATGCATTGCTAACGAAATTTTGTTCACATTTTTGTTTTGTGCAAATTGTTTAATTTTAAACATAATAACGAATAAATTTAAAACAATTTTAATAATATAACAGATAAATTTCAGTAAATACCAGAAAATTTAGTCTTTTATTTTAAAAAACATCTAAAAATAATTCAGTATTGAATTTAAGTAAAAATATTTAACAAAATTATATTACTTTGTATAAGCGAATAATTTACTTTAAAATAGGAAAATATTGCCATTACTTGTATCATAAATATATGGATTTTTATTGTGATTATATTAAAAACGAGTGCATTTTAAATAACATTAAATAAGTTGTGGTCCCTTCTAAACAAAAATTAAGAATTAATTTAAATTTCGACTAACGAGTAAAGATTAACAGTTCTGTATTATGATTTATTGTCTTTGTTGCTAAACAATGTAAACATTGAATAAAAATTTACACTGAATTATTATTAGTTAGTTCTCTTTTAGACGGAGGAATTAAGTGTGGCGGCAATATAGGCGGCAGATCATGTCCCTGTAACTTAATTTGAATGAGATGCATAGCTAATGCAAATTCGTCGCTATCAAGCATTCCATCCCTGTCTACATCAGCCAATTTCCATATTTTTCCCAAAACACTGTTCGGCAGTTTCGACTTAACCATTTCGGCTTTAGCACTCGCGCCCGTTATTTTCCCATCCAATGGGTTTAAAGTTTCGAATAATTCGTCGTGTTTACTTCTTTCTTTGTCGACGATCCAGTTTGGCTCCAAAGAGCCGGCATCGATACCTTCACCGCGTAAATATCCGAATGGAGATTCTTGAACGGCCTCAAAAGCACCACCTTTTAGGGTCGTCTCTTCTTTTGTTTCTATTTGTTCCTAATTAATAATAATTATGCAATTATAATATAATTTCAATCTAAATGTATAATTTCAATAAGATATTACTTGCGGAATCATAGCCATTAGTTTTGCAATATCTTCGGCTAACATTTTGTCGACAGTGTCTAATAAAGGCTTCTTTAAAGGATGAAATTTAGTAAAGTCATGATTTAATAGTTTTTCTTGCATTTCATGCAAATCCGGAAAATCTCCCATTGGAATACCATATTCTCTCTCAATTTCAGTGTATATATTTCCAAGATGTTTGATTAACTCTTTTTTCTTACTATCTTTACCGAAAACAGAAGGCATTTCCTTTTTCAAGGCACTTATAATATACGCGTGAACCTTAAGATTGGAAATGGAAAAATTAATGATCAGCAAAACTTTTTCAAATTTTACAGTATAAATAACTTTGGTTACTAATATATTTTAAATATTTTTTCTTTGCTAAAAAGATAAATAATAATAAAACCTTAGCGAGTCTGGCTCTTTTGATTAAATCGTTTAATTTCCTTAGAGCTGCATTTCTAGGAAGGCTTTGAATATCACTAAACAAATCTTGTTCCTCGGCTTCAAATAGTTTCCTATTGGAATCATATCTGAGAGGCTGATCCCAAAACGATCCAATGTAAACGCGCGCAACTTCAGGAGTATTGAGCACTTTTCCGAGCGACCACATTAGAGCGCCATAAACACGCATAAGTTGTTGCTGATCTATCATATCCGCTTTATTGAGAACAATTCTTATTTTATCGTCGTGTCCTCTCAATGCTTCAATGCTTCGTCGAAATTCATCGGATATATCAAGTTTGTGCGCGTCGAACAGAAGTACAATGCGATCGACCCTTTCAGCGAACCACTCCAACACACCAGTGAATTCGTATCCGCGATCCACGCGCTGCTTCTCTCCCGACAATATTCCCGGAGTATCGATGATTGTGATGCTTTCGAGTACAGCTGAGTTCACTTGCGAACACTGAAGACGATTAAGAAACGCGTTTCCAAACTTAGCCAAAGGCCGGAATTGTCGCTTCGGGTCGACAACCAACGCATTTCCTGGTATAATGCCTTCCTGTTCGCTATACATCACAGCAATAAATCGATCGGTTGTGGGTTCGGGTCCGATACGGATTCCCGGGAAATCACGCTCCAATAGGTATCGGATAAATGTTGTCTTTCCTGTAGAGTATTGGCCAACCAATAGCACCATCGGTTTGGCGTCGAAGTCCGCATCTTCCAGTTGTGGCGAATGAAATTCGTTGAATAAATAATGTTCTTCTAGAGGTAGTATTTTTGATTTATAAATTCGTTTAAGGCCTTCCACAACATTTAGGAATAATTCCGGTTGTTTTTTCCGTTCATTGTTCTGACTCAACCAACTAAACATCGCTAATAGAACTATTTATTTACAATTAACACTGTTTTGACCCAAATTATTTAATAAATAACGAAATGTTTTAGTAAAACTAATGACAAATCATGACTACATATGACAACACACCCTATAAATAACACACAAATAATGATGACAGAAAAGCTCATTTTTCCTGAGCTTGAGCATTGAACATGCAAAGCTTAAGCTCAAAACTGGAATAAATTGAGCTGAGCTTCAAAAATAAAATGTTACCCTGAGCTTGAGCTTACTAATTTATATATGGACTTGAGCTTATATTTAACAAAAAAAAAATTTAAAAATTCACAATTAATATGAGTTATATAATATATTTTTACATATTGTAATTTTTAAGTCATAACAAATAGTACAATATAGCTTACTTTAACTCAAAACCTTGTAATTAAGATTAATTTTATTATTGTTTTTCTAAAGCAAAAAATATTTTATCGATGTTTGCAATGCTTATATAAAATTTGAAACATTTTGTGGTAAAAGTTTGTTTTTAATTAGCTCAGTAAGCTCGTTGAATTAACTTTGAGCTTGAGCTTACAAATTTAAGCTCAAAGGATGTTGAGCTTCGAGCTTTAGAAATATACAAAATCTTATATTTGAGCTTTATTTTGAGCTTGAGCTGGCTTAAGCTAGCTTGCCTGAGCTTGAGCTTTCTGCCATCAATACACATAAAACTATACTGTATTGGCTTTGCGTTTACGTCACACCATAGGGACTGTTAACCAATTTAATATTACATACAATCAAATTTATTATATTTTTTCGGACAACTTATTTATCTAATTTGTCGATTATATTTCAAGTGTGTCACGCATTTGCTTATAAAGAAATTAGTTATTAATACAGTATTAGTATATTACTGCTATAATGGATGTGATTAATGATATGCGAAAGTTTTCTAATATTACTGAACACCAAATCGATAACGTTAGACATGCTTTCATTTATTTATTTTAACGTTATATCTCAAATAAATCATAAATATTTAAATAAATTATTACTTTTTTGCAAAAACATGGAAAAATAGGCTGAAGACACAGAGTTTCCACATAATTATTCGAAGTATGACGACAGTTGGGATTTCAATATATTTCTCGAAGTAAGTTAGTATTATCGAGATTATCGCTACTATAATACATTATTTTCAATGATATTCTAATGGTTAGAAATTTAAAATCATTATGATTCGTATGGAAGAAACGGAAATTGAATTCGATATGATTGGCGTGAGTGCGGCCATAGCTAACGCGTTCAGAAGAATACTTTTGGCTGAGGTTTGAGTTAAATGCTTACAATTAGATAACACGTGTTGATTAGGTTAACGTTGCATACATAGGTTGCAACGATGGCCATTGAAAAAGTATTTGTTTACAATAATACCTCGTTATTTCAAGACGAGTTTCTTGCGCATCGATTGGGTCTCATTCCTATCAAAGCTGATCCACGATTTTTTGAGTATAGACAAGAAGGTATATTAACATTAGTTAATTGATATGATTAATAATTTGTTTAAAATAATTATAATAACATTTAGGCGATACGGAGGGTACATCTCAGGACACTATAATATTGAATTTATCGGTTAAATGCACAAAAAATAAATCCGTTTCGACCGATAATCCTTTGCCGGAGGAATTATATGTTAATAGAATGATTTATACTAAACATATTGAATGGGAACCTTTAGGGAATCAATCGGAGATATTTCGTGATAATCCAATAAAACCAGTGGATGACGATATACTGATCGCAAAGTTAGCTCCGGGACAGGAGATAGACTTAAAAATGCATTGCGTAAAAGGTGTTGGTAAAGATCACGCCAAATTTTCTCCTGTGGCCACCGCTTCATATCGCTTATTGCCTGAAATTACGTTATTGAAAGAATTCGAAGACGAAGACGCGGACAAATTGCAGCAATGCTTCTCCTATGGCGTTATAGAAGTTGTTCCTCAACCAGACGGCAAACGCATCGCTAAAGTTTGTGATTCGCGATTAGATAAGGGAAGTCGTAATGTTTTTCGTTATCCAGAGTTTAAAAATGGCGTTAAAATGAATCTCGTTAAGGATCATTTTATTTGTAAGTATTATCGAACACCATATTCAAATACCACAAACATCAAAAATAAAACAAATGGGTGTTATGTATTATACCTGCAGTATTGTTGCAAAAACTTTATACCATAAATTAGAATTTATTATTGCAAAAGTTTCAAAAATGTCAATCACGCTATACTGTTTGTTTATACAGGTTTGGGTAGTTTTGGATAAGTTTGGGTAGGGTTTGGTTAGATTTCGATAGGTCTTTGGTAGGCTTAGATAAGTTTGGATAAGCTTTTTTTTTTTGTTTCAAATAAAATGCTTTTACGCGATTCACAACGATTTATTTTTAGCGCTTGAATAAATTGTAATAAGATTTACAACAATTGATTCAAAATTATTTTATGACTTTTACAACAATACTGCAGGTATAATACATAACCAAACAAATATTTTGAATCCCTCATTGGAATAAATCTTTCCCTAAGACTCCTTTTCTCAAGTTAACTTTGTCTCTCCGTTTTTCTTTCTCACTCTGATAACTAGGCTTATTTTAACCTGTTTTAATTCTGCTTTAAGTTAGTATAGCAGTCAAAATTCATTAACAAACAAAATAAACAAAAGAACTACCGGTATAAGCGTATTGACCGACTTATGATTTTTATTATTCTATACAAATAATATACCGAATAATATACAAAATATAGTACAATATACAGTAATATAAAATCAGTACTACTGTATATAAAAGTTATATCGAAAAATGCGATTCCGTTATTTCCTACTTAACAAACAAAAAATATGGTCTTTTAGAGTATTAATTGTGTGTCAGCGTGTGAAAGCTTATATTTTATTAATTGTTTTGAATTAAGTTCTCGTGATAAGAATTTTTTGTAAGAAATTATTGTTAAAACATTGAAATACGTATTGTACTCTCACGCTTTCAACAATTGGTACCATAAAGCACCCTGGATTCTGTCCAAAACTAAGTTAAAAAACAATTCACGACACAAGTATACATATTGACATACTTAGGTTTTCTGTAGAATTCACTGTAGAAGGGCTCACTTTTTCTTAGGGGATGTCATTCATATCTCTTTATTAAAATAAAACTGGTGACAGACCGGCGGACTCAAATCAATATGCTCGCTTTCTTTTAGAAAAAGTGAACTAATAATCATAACTTCTTTTGCCACCATTAGTAGTTTGGTTTAAATTTATCTGTGTCTAACAGATTTGTACGCATTTATAGGAAACATATTCCTAATTATACGGTATTACGTATGTTGTTTGTTTCCGAACTGAATAAATACAGAATAAAATATTATTTTTTAAGTTTTTGTGATTCAAATTGATGAGCTTAATTTTTAATTACAATTTAGATAATATCGAATCAACGGGAGCACTGCCAGCAAATCAATTATTTTGTGAAGCTATTGAAATCTTAATCGCAAAATGTAGACATTTTTTGGTAGAAATAGAAGATTATCAAAAACAATAAATTTTGTACTTTTTGTATTTAATATGAAAATCATAATTGTGATATATTCAATAAAAACAAATGCTTTTATTCTTTTTTAAAACATTGTGATTTTGCCTATTTTAGCATATAAATGCAATTTACAGCTCTTACACTTAAATGTTTTTGTTTTATATTTTATTTGTGATTTTCAGTTTTTAAATTTATTCAAAGTCGAGCTTAGGTTTTGACATCTGTCTGTGTTTCCTCACTGAATTAAAGTAGATTTTACTTAAATTTTAGTTAAGTCAGCTTTAAAACTTGGGTTTATTTGAGATAATAAAGATTTGAAGGTAATTAGAAAGTAAGCTCTCTATGAATCTTTCGTTTCATATATACGGAATTATAGCTACTACTACTTCAAAATACGTCAACACTTCTGTCACACTAAAAAGATTAAAAAATGCAGTCCAAAAATTTATCTATGAATAGATTTAAATAGAATGTGCCATTTAGGAGTGGAATAATTTACAAAGTTAAAAAACAAGGACACAATCAAGAGGAGCTCTCTTTTTTAATATTAGTTAAATTCTTAAGACGAAACATAAATACGAACAAACTCATTAAAGTAGCTATTTTGAGAATACAATAGCTATTTTGACAAATAAAAGTGAGCTTATAAAAATTAAAGCTTATATGTTATTAGAAGTTTAGAAGTTTACTATGAGATGAATGGTTACACAACTTTGATTCAAACAAAATAGTTAATTCACAAGTTGCGCTTTCATATGATTAGAGTGAGTGTGTGCGCGCGCATACGTATAAACATTCATATACAGTAATACTACAGTATTATTATTGTTATTATTAGACATTAAAAATGTCAGTTTAAGTGTTTTGTTGATTAAAATTATATGATATATTATAGTCTTATATCAAATCAATGGGTCGTATATTTCTGGAGCATATCGGAGGAAGTCGTTTATTCTCGTGCGCCAGTTGTGACACTGTATTAACGAATCGCCATGAGTTGATCAGCACTCGATTTACTGGTGCCACTGGAAGGGCTTTCCTCTTCAATCGTGTCGTAAATCTTAATTACAGGTATGGATAATTACTACATAATTGATTAAAATGATATAACGATGTAATTGTATGCGTAGTGAAGTACAGGATCGAGTGATGCTTACGGGACGGCATATGGTTCGTGACGTTTCCTGCAAGAACTGCGACACTAAACTCGGATGGATCTATGAGTTCGCCACTGAAGAAAATCAGAGATATAAAGAAGGAAGAGTTATTCTTGAGAGAGCGCTGGTCACCGAAAGTGATGGCATGGAAGAACATGTGGCGAATGAATAGTTTTATAAACAAATGATAATTAACTTTAAACCGATAAATCATTACTTCATACCTGATTACAATTAAGCTTATATTTTGTATATATCTTTAATTTCATACTTGCATTGAATTAAAAAACAATAAACAATATGAATATATGATAATAAGGACATTTATTCATTAATATCTATATTGCATTTTATATTAATATTGCATTCTTTATTCAATTACAATATTCAGTTAAATTACGAGTGCATATGACTAGACATTAAAAGGATAATTATAAGATCATTACAAAAGTAATCAAAACGACTCTTATGCCAATTTGTATCGAAATGATTTAAGTCCTTTTTAGCGAAAGATAGGAACAAAAATATAAATCATCTGTTGATATATTTTGTAAGGAAATAATTATATTTTAAAAGCTGTATTTCAAAACAATTTTGGCACAAAAATAATTAAATAGAAAATTTAAGGCACACAACATAAAAAAATTTAAAAACTATACTGTAAATCTATAATATGGCATAAAAATTAATTTTTTAGTACATTCATAAATGTCACTTATGTTCTTAAATATGAAATTCCTGGTTAATCGATTAGTTTTGCATCAAATCAATTGATATAAAATCGAATAAAATATCAATAAATACGTATATTATATATTATTGATATTGTATACCTCTAGCTATTTGTTTCGATTACACGATATAAATGTTAGTAAAAATAGTTTTTATAATCTGACTGAAAAATTCTATTATACGTACGTTATAAGCGTAAAAAATTACATATTAAATTAATTTACTATAAATGTATTTTTTTAGTAAAAAAATGAAAAAATGTGTATAAATTAATTTGATGATTGCTGGCCATCACTTTGCAACTTTCCAATTACATGCTTAACCCATCCTTTTGAATTTGGTTTTGGACTTCCGTGCGGAGAACAATGCGGCTCAACTTCCATCATCTCGTCGCCCGTTTCGTTGTCATTATTCTCATTTTCTCCGATTATCTGTTTGTTTTTACACCACTTCTCTAAGTCTTGCATTCTCTCTTTTATAGACTTAATACCTTCAAAATCAAAAAAATTCATATCTTTTTGAAATCGAGCATTTTCTTCCAGCACTTTAAGCTTTTCAATAATAGCACCTTTTACTCGTTTAGCACTTAATAGGTTTGCGCACTTCATTTGTTCGTAAGATTGATAAATACTATCTTTATTGCCAATACTTATGGCAGATATTGAGCTTAAATGATTATCGATATAGCGATGATGGTTAGGCATACAGGTTTCATTATCCTCATTCTGTTCATCGATATACATGGCAGCATCGGTTCGAAACATCTCTTCCGCAATAACACTTTCAATTGCTTCAAATGTTCGCTCATAAAAGCTATCCATTGATGAGTAACTCGCATCTGATGGTGAATCATCGTTAAGTGACATATCGTTTTCAGACAATTGAATCATCTCTTGTTTGTCGTTATCACTAGAAAAACTTTTATCTGTTCCTTCGCTTGACATGGAAACATTGGATGTTTCGGAGAGTAAACTATTAGGACGTTGTTGGGACAAAAGTCGATTCTGTAAACCGCATCTATGTTTTGGCGTCACTCCATAATTGGTTTCATCATCAAATGATGTTCTCGCGATCGAATCAGAATGGTTTGAATTTGAATTGGCATGAAATGAATTTTGTTGAATTGTTGGCACAGCTATTCTCGCAAATACAGGACTAGGAATTTCAGCCAATGCTTTGCTCGCACATAAATCCATCTCATTATTTGGTGAACTTTTTATTTTGTTTTTGATTATATTAGAATAAACTTTGGCCAATGAGTGAACAAATCGTGCGGTTATCAGTTTGGAACTACTATCGTGTTTACAATCTTTTGACTTATTATTACATCCTCTGTTATTTGATCGGTCAGCTAAAGTCGGCGATTCCGATCTTTCCAAACTTTCGCCAGAAATGATGGAAGAATTATCGCCGGCGTGGTCTGAACTGGTTGGAGATCGACGAAGTGAAATCAATTTAGCGCTTACATTATAAAAGATTGATCGAATATATTTGGATGCGCTGTGTTTATATATTTTATGTTCGGGATGATGTATCTCGTTATTTGAAACACATTCTAAACTTATTGACGAAGAATTCTCACCACTTTTTAGCAAATCGTGTTGACTCGAGCTATTTTTCAAACAATGAGTTTCGTTTTCCATATCTATATATCTTTGTAAACTTCCATCAATAAAATCAGTATTCAAAGGTTTATCAGCAGCTATTGTGAAGGGTCTTTGTTCGCTATATTGTGTACGACGTATTCGATTAGTTGGCGAGCATTTTGAAGTGTTTTCTTTAGAATCAGAAAATGATGAAGATTCGAAACTCCTCGGCAAAGATCCACCCTTTTTGCACGCAGTGTTTGCAAAGTGTTGTTCCTGTCTCTTTAACCACATTGCGGGCGCTGTGGGACTCATTTCATCTAAACTATTACTGGTCGGCAATTGTGACGATGAAGAGGAACTCGAAAGGTCAAGTGTATTGGGTCTTTGAAGAGTGCGTTTAATGGGTGAAATTGGTGAGATATCGGGATTCAATGATTGGCGTAACGATAATGTATGCTGCAATATAGACTTAGCTCTGGTCATACCCGTAAATGATTGCACGCGACGAACAATTGGACTTTTGTTTGCTTGACTCGCATAACTGAAAAGAGCGTTCACTGGTAGCACAACATACTTTGAATCTTCCGATTGTGAAGACGACGCCATACTTAACTCACTCGACCCCGAAGATAGTGGAGTACTAGTTCGAGCGTATAGTGTACTCGAACTGTTAGATATTAAATAATTGTTACTTAATTTCTCTTCATTTGTGTCCGAATTATGAGAATGATTAACATCTCTGGTGATATAGAATGTCACATATTCGCCGGAGGAATCATTTTGTACATCATTTAGTTGTTTATGACCGATTCTAAAGGTTCTTGCGGGTGGTCTCATATCTAAAATATTAGTTGATAAATCAATATCATTTTCTACATCAATGTGAGAATCATTTGCTTTCTCTTCCGTCATAAATTTGCCAGTTCTTCCAGTTTGATTAACTGGTTTTGACTGAGTTGTTGTCGCAGAATATGTACTGTTGTTACTTTCGAACTTTTCACCTGAGCTTGTATTAAGGGTGTTGTTGTTTTGGTGTGTAATGCCTGCAACACTGGCTCGTCGCACACTATTATCATCACGCTTTCCAAGTGCACTAACACTTTCGTCATGACTAGAACTTCTCGCCCTCATTGAACAGTTATGACCGCCGTCTAAATGTTGCATTTTCTTCAATGATTTTCGCAATTTAAAGCCTTTATTTAAACTGGCATTTATAGTAAACTCAGACTTTCTTCTTTCCTGTTTTCTCCTTTCCAAATATTCGGGTGCACTGAGCGTTCTTCTACTACTGCTGTGATGTGTTTTATCACTGTGTATACTCTGTCCCAATTCCATAACTATTTGTTTTGCGTGCGATGGAATGACCACATTATAACTTTCCAAAATTACTCTTTTTAAGAGTAAACACCACTCTCTTTTTTGTTCCAAATTTCGGGCTTGAAAAGTATATTGAGCTCGAGGCTGATCGAATGGGATGGCGTGAAAACATAACGGCTCGCACTGAATACTTTCGATTAGCATTAAGTTTGAACACTGAAATTAACAATTCATTCAAACATTAGACTTCTATTTATTTTCTAATTAAACTAAATTAAAATCATAAATTAATAACATCTATTAATTAGTTGTGACGGCAATTGAGCCTTTGACAGAGTTTTAGACTTGGGTTAAACGTCATGTAATTTGAAAAGCAGAAAATGCATGCATTATCAAAACTCTTTTATGTGCTATTTTTCTTTAAAATAGTAATTCTTAGTTAAAAAGCGATTATTATTGGAGAATCTGTTCCGAAATATCATAACACATCATTAGAATCAACATATCCAAAAAAATGTCAAGCGTTTGATAAATTTTTGGAAAATAGATAATACTCAAAAATAATCTTTGGAATGGTGTTAGTTATATTTAATAAATGATTTATGTTTGCAACGAAGTATAAAAATGTATGTGTTACATAAGCTTATAAAAACCAAAAATTTATGGCACATTTCAATATTAAACTATTTTAGTTCTCAGAAAACATAACTAAACTCAAAACTAACTAGTATTTGTAATCTTTATTTAAAATCAGAATAATTGATATTTATGTTATCCGTTTTAATACTACGATAATACAGATAAAAATTAATTATGAATGGAGTGTGTATTGAGTTGAATTATGTGTACTTTTATACCATAAACTTCCTAAATTTCCTTTATAAACATGAACAGAGTATATGGTGCTGTGTAATACGTATAATAAATAAAGCTAGTTTTTTAAATTAAATTTATAACAGTAAAATATTAGCATAAAAATGTTGAATTTATGTTAAAAATAGCATGTTTGTATAGTTAAATGGATAATAAAAATTAAAATTCTTTTTATTTGGGAAAATTGCTAGCTATGGACACAAAATTATATTCAGCGTAATTTTATGTGGATTTACCACAAATAAAATTGTAAATTTTGTTTTATTATACGGTGAATTAAATTTTCACATTTTTCATAGCACTTTCCTTTAACGCATTTAATGACTTGAAATTATTTTTAAAAAACAGTTTGATATAGAGTACTTTAATTTGACGAAAATATTCCATATATGTACGCAATGTCCTTATAAATAAGAACAGATATACGAAACAAACTAATTTGGCTTCTATTACAAAATCTAGAACACCTAATCTATAAACTTGCTTTATATTGAATAAGTTTATAAATAAGCGGCTCTCATAGTACTAATGTGTTAAAAGCATACCGAATATGTAATCTCATGTATCACAAATTCAATTACTAAAAACAATAGAAAACCCAAAACAATAAAACAAAGATTAGGAGAGACCACTAACGTTAAACGTGTTCTAATAGCTCTCAAGTTCACTGAAGAGTAAAATTAGTCAAACTTAAAAATTCGACTTCATATAACAATTAAATTATTTTATAGTTTGGTAAAAAATATCTCGGTATAAATCTTCCACCAATAAAAAATTAAACATTTTTCCAAATTTCTTAATTTTTCATAATAAACTTAAAATTTTGCTTCAAATTAATTTAAAATATATACATCAAACATATTTACAATTAAACAGACAAAAGGATTAAAACAAACTTTTTTTAAAAAGCCCCATGAGATAAATATTTCATGTTATTGGATCAAAATATTATTGATGGAGATTCTCATCCAAAAAATATAAGTAGTTTTAGCACAGATTCATATCAGTTTTAGAGAAACATTCATACGTAAGTGTTTCCGGAAACAGCGAAATCATCAAAGTTTTAAAAATCAAATATTACTCAAAACGCAATATTATAGCTTATGATAAAGTCAAGATAATCATACGATCATTTTATATGCCAGTTAAATCATTTTCGCTAACAATATGCAAATTAAAATATAAAATTTTGTTTATACATTTAAATTAGTTAATATTCGTAAATAACACCCGATTATTTTATTTTATATCATTAAGTTTTAGAAATTAAATTTTTAACTGTTAACTTTTAATATTAATTGTATAACTTCCTATTTACGTTTTAAATAAATAAATTTCCCTTTCACTTAGATTTATTCATTTTACTATTCAAATGCAATTCATATAATGAATAAATGATACGTTTAACTTTATAATATGGAAATAACAAACACCTGAAAAGTTGAGTTAAAATTTCAATTTTATAATTCATTAATATTTATAATAACAAATAAAATTTAAAGTTAAAAAGATCATAAATATATGATGAATTCTCCTTAAAAATTTACCATTAATAATTGAAAAAATTTTCAAGTGGTTTAACAATAAAATTATTATAAAAACAAGAGTAAACTACTTAAATGTAAATAAGAGCGGATTAATATTAATAATCTATTGATTTCAGATTGATTACTAGCTTTACATAAATTTTCAATTTTCAATTTTACCAAATATTTGCTGCGCATATTTATCACGGTTCACCCAAATGTTTCCTCTCATGAAAAGGGTGTGGCAATCAATACACAAAAATATTCATATCATAAGATTACTTACAACGCCATTATATGTTGGCAGCCTTCAACTACAATTTTCGTTTGGCTCCTTTTAAAGTAGATTTTGGGTTTTATAAAAATTTTAGTTTGCTAACATTTTCTAAATTAAATATTATAACCAGGAAAGGATAATTACGAGAAACACTTAAAATTTAATAAAAATATCAAAGATAACAAATTTCATAAGTTCTTTAATGAATAAATTTTTATAAATAAATATATTTTTATTTTACAAACAGGGATTATCACGAATTATAAATATCCTTTTAAGATAAGATTTTTTTTATAGAAGGCAACATCAAAAAATTACTATTAGTAAAAAGATTTTGGCAAAAAAAGCCTAAGAGGTGGAAATGACAAAAACCTCTCATTAAACTTAGGTTATTAATTTTTCAAGCCCTGTCCTACATGTCAAATACGCATTTTAAGTTTCATGTTACTACAGAAAAATTAACTTTCGTTATTTTAAAAATAAAAATATGTTTCATTGATATAAAATTTTATCCTATTGTTAATTAAATCGTGAACGTTAGTTATTATTCAAATTAGTTTTTTCCTTTATTTGACTAATATTCGCTATACTGTTGAGCATAAATTCGCGAGATATAAATACTAGCGAGAGAAATAAAAATTAACCCCATTATATCAGATTGGCATTTAAGTCAGTTCGAATAACTAGAGATGGTTGAAAAGATTAAAACTAAAAAGAGACCCGTTTGACTCGGGCGCGCACAAACAATTTAAGAAACAATGAGATTTGTTGAAGTTGTCTCTTTTATTTGTTTTCACTTCCGTGACGGACATTTTAAAAGTGCTATAATATTAATACTATTCTTTCGAAACTAAAAGCTTGTTGGTCTTTAGTGTTCGCCTTGAAAAAATATTTTAGTTTTTAGTTAATCTTTAAATTTTAAATGTGTCAATTGAAATAACATTGCTTAAACACGAACGCACAATCATATCGCAATTACTTTCACTCACAGTATTCGTTTAAGTTAAAGGTTATCATTGTTTATTGCACTTAATTTCGATTTTCCAAATTTTATTGAATAACACATGACACAGACAGACAGAGACTATCAATGGTATGAAGGATATACTGTATATAGATATTAAGCGCAATGTCACATCAAGAATCTCGCTTTTCTTGGAAAGTGGGCAAAAAAATAAAACTGTTTTAAGATCTCAAATAAAAAGTATTGTACAAAAATCTTATTTTTTAATGATTATTAACTTAATTAAATAACAAAACTGAGAGTAATTAATGTAATTTAATGCCACTGAACGCTTTATGGATATACCATAATTATGAAAATATAATAAAAACTAAAAAATATCTTATAATTGGTCCAAAAATCAGATAAAAGGGCTATTTCTAAATAACTGATAAGCATAGACGAAAAATTCAGGACAAAACGGAGTAAATTCATGAAAATTAAAAAGGCTTATTCAGAAAAATAAAATTTTCTTATTAAACTATAGAAAATAGTGCATTTTATGATCAATTATTATTTAAAATTTGATTCCAAAAAAAATTAAAACTTTTACTTAAAAATTATTCCCTTTAAAGATACTAGTTGTAAAAAGCTTTTTTAGATGTAATTCTACTGTTTTAATCTTAAATAAGAAAATCAGAAATTACAGTATCATAGATTTTCAGGAGTTGTCAGTAAAATTGAGAATTTTCACAATTATCAAATGGGTCTTATAATGCTTACCCTTATTTAAGTATGATTCGTGCACAAATTTAATTGTATTAATTGTGACGTTGTCCCATAAAAATAAGGATTTTCTGAATTTTTCGTCTCGTCCCAAAAGTTTTTCAATTGTTAAAAAAAACTCAAAATTACAATAAGACTCAAAAATCAAGGCACCCAAACAAACAGATATTTAATAATTAAATGGATTTCTTAATATTTTGACCCGGAATTTTCGGATTCAAATTTGCACGCTATCTATATGTGCAAACATACTTAGAAATTAATAGATGAGCCATTACGGTAACACGAAATATATAGCCAATAGATGTCGAAAACCCTTTCCTGCATATTTCTGCTCGAATATCCACTTACTTGTTATAACTAAACTAAAATGGTATGTCGATATCAAAAATAAGAGCATCTTATAAACTTTTAGGGGATAATCACCTCTCTTAATACAAGAGTTCACCGTAAGACATAACAAAAACTATATCTTTCAATCGGATGAACTTCAAAAAATAATAATAATCCAATAGAAAATTGAAGTTTTAACTTAATATAATTATTAAGGTTTAATCCACTTTATTTTAAAATATTAGGGATTCAGTAATGTGTGTGTGCGGTCAGAATATAGCGCAAAAATGAATAATTACCGCAAATAAAATGCTATGACAACTAAATGAATTAAAGATATTAAATAATTTTTAACCTAAATAACATAACACAACACAACATTCTGCATTTAAAATTAGAGTTAATCGTTGAAAGATTAATCACTGCTCTGATTAACTTGTATGAATAATTCCTAAAGTTTAAGTTCAATATTTAATCACTTAACAATTGCTAATTAAAAATGTTTGTTTTTAGTTCACGTGTATATAAAAATATGGGCAATACTGTGATTAGTTTCCCCTTAAAAATGACTAAAGTATGGAATCCATAATTTAGTTTTGTATACGACTATTAAATCAACAAAATTTTTAAAAAAATTCATGTGTTTCATTTTTGTGAGATATTAAATGAATATTTTCACAATTAGATTTAAGCGAATTACTTGAAGATTAGATAAGTATTTTAATTCGAGTTAATACGCTTACTATGATAGTTAAACGTTATTATCAAGCAGTTATTTGAAAACATTGCATTAAACTGGTATATCTTTATATTTAAAAAGAGTAAGTAAAAAATAATAGTTTTATATAAACATACCATTATATGAGTTTTATAGCTTAAAATGCCTTCGTCTTTCTTTTTGGTGATGAGCAACATTTTGTCAAAAAGAAAAAGATGTCGAAATGCTTTTGCACCGAACATGCGAAAAGAGCCTTCACATTGGAGATCACCATAAGTAGTTAAGTCTTGCCCCTTAAGTAATTAATAAATCAATAATTATGATTAGTAAATGAATATAAATGTAATGCTATAATAATATGCTATAATAATGATGACATACTTCCCAGTTGTACAGCAAACTTTGTATTTCTTGAACTCTAATCGCATGTTCGTGTTTTCTCTTCATATCATTGATATGATAGGCAATATTGGTCATCACCGATAAAGCGTTCTTAATATCACTATATTCATTGGATTCTTTATCAGTATATTTAACGATGTTCTAAAAATCAAATAATATTAAATGATAAAATGTTATCATTAGCGGTCATTGTCCTGCTCTATAATTCACATTTACCTGTAGTAAAAGATGATACTTGAGTATGCGCTGAACAGGCTTTAGCAAATAAGATCCCAATGGAAGACTATGTTTTAATGTTAGCTGCCTTTCTTTAAATAATTCGGCTCTATCTGAGTTTCTCATCATTTCGGTTAATAAGGACACAGTCCTAAAATAATTTATTTAATTATATTAATTATTTAATTATAACAATTAAGATTACGTACTGTGGATAATTTGTGCAATAATGGGTATAAATACTGAAACCCGAACTATTTTGAATAAAGCATTTGGCAATCGATACTGGATTAAGTCCACACTCCTCTAATTGACTAAAAAAATTTGAATTGAATTTATATATTTCTTCTATATTGCTGAATAAATTGTTCATTTCTTCAATGATTGTCTCCGATTCATTAAGTGATTTGATATAATTAAGATATCCCTAGAAATAAAAATGTTTAATTATATTATAACTTTATATTAACATATTATATCTAATAATATTATTTAAAATTAACATAATATATATTGCATTGCAATTTAATACATTTTTGTTAACAATATTATTTACAATTCAATTATTAATTTCACGACTTTTATAGAATAGTCTGAAATTATTTTATAAGTATTTTTAGCTGGCATTCGGCAGATCCTATAATTTAAGATAGATTCGGTGTTAGGTTCCATTATAACATTTCTATTTAATTTAATTTTGAAAGAATAGAATTAAACAATTCACGAGACATTCACAGAGAGTTCACTTTTTCTTAGGTTAATCATCTTTTGTGGTAAATTTATTAGTTTTTTAGCCCATGATAACAAGATGTCAAATCCTTTTACTAATATGATAATTCGGTGAAATCCCCTGATTAATATTCAACTGTGGACACACAGACATACGGACGGACGGACAGATAGTGGGCAGTGTCGAAAGCGTAAGCTCTACTTTTTTGTGTGATAATCCATAATTAGTTTATCATTTAAGCATTTTATAATTAAATGAGAGCTTAGCAACAGCAGAATTAAGTTTGGAAAGCCGTTAGTACCATAAAAAACAATTGCAATTATTAATGTTAATGTTTATGCATAGCTTTTTATTGAAATAAAACACTGATTTTTATTTATTTTGGAATAAAACTCGTTGAATCGCGACATAACATTAGCTCATCACAAATTTATTCTACGAACTGAAGGATGAGACAGTTGATGCGAGACTAGAAACGCTTTAAATATTTGATTACATATCAAATTTAAACTGTCTAAACAAAATGTGAATAATCATTAATTAGATTTTATATTCAGGGATTTTTGTATACAACTTAACATACAATGATTATAAGTCGTTTATTTATGCGATTCAATTTATTATTATTTGTAAACTTTTATATAACTTTTTTAATTTTATTTGATGTTACGAAATTGATTAAAAAAAACTAAAACACAATTTAAAATATTTCGAACACTTTAAGAAATTTGAAAAATTATATATAAAAACTAATAATTCGATTCGCTAATAAACTAACTATTCTTATTTACAATTCCATATTTGACTTTTCTTAAAGAATTTACTTAACCCTAATTTGAATGATACAATTTTATACTTAATAGCAAATTCTTTTACAACATAAGCATGACTTATTCAAAACATAAGTAAATTCTTGTAGAAAAGAGCCAAATATGAAATGGCAACTTATGATAGTTCAACGGAATGTTAAAATGTTATTAAAAAAGTATAGATTTTGGTGTGAATAACTTATTAGTTAAAGATGTTTAAACTTTTAAAGTCACATTTATAAACAAAATATAATATCGAAATAGATAAGAGACGCCAATTTTTCATATTACATACTAAACAAATAAATAAATAAAAGATTAAAAAGTATTTAAAGGAATGTTTTCATTTAATATTTAAGCGTATCTTTCTTGGCATCACTTTTAGGCTCTTCCTCATACTTGCGGTCACATGCCTTTTAACACATTCTAACGAAATGTCTCATTAAATTTTTAAAATACTTCATAACCATATGAATTAGCAGTTATTTCAGATAAATATATTGCTACAATTTATTTATAAATTTGCGTTTCGTGTCTAATGTACGGCGAATATTAGAAAAAATTGCGAGTTTCGTATGAATTATAGTAAAGCAAATAAAATAAATGTATGTTTATTTAATCCTTAAAATATATGCGTAATTTCTTTGTTAAGTTTAACTTCAGCTTAAATTAAAAATTTATAACTATAATTTAAAATTTAACAAAAGAAACATGAATTTGCCATTTATAAATAGTTGTACGGATACCTAACGATTAAACGTAAGTAAACAAATTTTAACAAACACTGGAATTGGTATAAAATTTCGATACATTTAAAAAATTATATTCGCAAAGTTTATTTTTAAATGTATGCGCTGCTTCAAGTTGTTATAGCAGAACATTCCTTACATTTCAGTTAAAGAGGTGGCGGTTAAAATACAAGAGTCCTAACAGATACAAAAAATTATTTATGAAATGAAAAAATATTTTGCTCACTTTGAAAAGTGTGAACTTATGCGCTTGATATGTCTGCATACGCTTGAATTGAACGCATTAATTCTATTTTAATACACATACCGTTTTTATTAATATAGAATTAAACATCAAAGCTAGAAACTTTGTAATATTTAAAAGAAAATTCATAACATTAAGGAATACTTTTAAAAATATGCAGAAAGCGTTTCAACGAGAAGAAACTGTAAAGGTATTTTTGTTACAAAAATTAACTATGTTGATAGAATGCAATGCTGATAAATGAGACTAAACTATTTGCTATTCTAGTAAATTTTTAAAAGGTATAAAAATGCGAACAAACTTAAAATAAAAAATTATTTTACTAAAATTTTTATTACATAGTATTAAAAAACAAGAACGAAGAATTCATAAATAGCTCACGCCATAGTTCTTGCTCATGGGTAGGTTTATACAATTTGTAAAGAACTAAGACTACTGTTTTATCCAAATTTAAATCAATTACGGTATTACATTCACTGCAAAAGACAGAAAGAATATGGCCAAACCCATAAGCTTCTCTACGATAAAGTGTTATTTTAAGTAAATTCACAAGAATCCAAATTAAAATTTAAAACTAACGACTAAGATCTAAAAAAGAATAGGTACTGCTAAAAATGCTGGAACCAACTTGAAAAACGGAGATAGATTAGTACTCAATTAGTTTGATCTCAAAAAGCATCGAATTTTAGAATAATAAATAAATAGAGACCCGCACAAAGTATTTGCCTCAAATTAATATAATGTTTTCCACCCAGCATCCCAGCGTTGACCCCACATTCCCCGAATCTTACCGCGTCGTCCCCGAATCTCCCCGAATCCATACCATTCACGCCCAGTTATACACGCGTAAACAATAACACGGCTTTACGTTAATGCATAAAATGCGCATGACTAATGGCGCTTAAAATAACTTTATATTGATTATAAAACAATTTCTAATTAAAATTGTAGCTTAAAATTAAAGTTTAACTCTGTTAAAAATATTATTGATAAATTTACAGAATTGTGTGGTAAAGAAAAGTAAAAATTTTCGAGCAATGATAAATTATTTACAATTATTTTAGTTTTTATCAAGGAATTTATACTAATAATAAATTTCGGACAAACGAAATATTCAATGAAACTATTTGTAAAACAAATATTATATATAAATAACCAAAACAAAATAAATCAGATTATTATAATATAGTTAAATGCATTTTTAAAACAAACTATAAAATTTAATGCCATTTTGTAATTAAAGTTTAATCTCCGTTAAAAATAAAAGAGCAACAAATAATAATTTAAACTAATGTTAAAAGTAAAATCTGATACGAGTAATTTACAACAGTTATTTAAAATTTTTGTTATAAATTAGAAAAACAACAAAGTAAGACAGTTCAACGGTATAAGTCGATTTGAAATAGTTCTTAAACACCACTAAATCTGCGTTTCCTTTCATTTTCTCGACGGGAAATGAAAGAAGAGAGTCAGACATCTCAAATTTCATTAATGATATTTTCATTGACTTGTTTATGTTCGGCGAACTCTGGCTTTTGATAAGTGTTTGGATTTGACTTTATGTTAATTTATTTAACTATTTTATAATTTATTTTTAAAATAATTATATTAAAAGTATGCACTAAACTACAATTCTAAAGTTATATTTATTAAATTAAATTTTGTTGTTTTAAATAAGTTACTAAATTGCAATAATGGCTAAAAATCGAATATTTTACAGAATAGAATCGGTATTGATTATAATTAATTAAAAGTATGGCACAAAAGGTGTGAATGTCTGAATTTTAAACACTTCTTTCTTATTCATAATTTCTTTTGAAAAGCATTTAAATTTTTAATAAGATGCCATAATTCATGACACATCGGTAAAACATTATTTATTGGTAAGTACTGTAATAATTAGTGCAGAATTGTAAGGTACAGTTGTCGCAGAGGTACATAAATGTTCATATTTATACTCCCAAAGCAGACAAATTTCTAAACCTGCGGGTCTGCGGGAGAGCACGTAAAATTACCGTTTCCATTATATGCTGCATAAAACTTCACATTTCAAACTATCCAATTAATGTTAGACATTATATGCCGCACTCGCTTTTTGTACAGTATTCATGTGAATATAATGAATGAAAATTTTTTGAAAACTTGACGCAACAATTTGTGGCGTCAAAGGGAATTAAACAACAATTTTTCAGGCTATTTTATCTATTCAGTACTTAATCCCTCCGGTTTTCCTTTTTGCACCGCTAATCCATAATATATATGGTATTTATCTTAAAAAATAAAAATAATCATAAATATTAGGTATGAAAACAATGAAATATTAACAAAGAATATTCCAAAACAGACAATTTATTGATATTTTAATAGCAAAAATTTAGTACTAAAAATACTTAATCATTTGTTTTCAAAAATAAGACTACCGGTATGTATTCGTTATATTTTCAAAATATTAAGATATTGTAAAATTTTAAAAACCGGGTAATATAAAAAAATAGTGAAGATTGTTGAATTTAATTTTTGAAAAATATTGTCTCAAGTCTTTGATAATTTTCATTAAACAAAACTATGTATCTTTGTTATAATTGTATTTCTAATTTGATTTTTCAAAATTTTCGTCATTCTGGTTATCAAATGAGCAAAACTATATTAGACTAAACACTATTTAATAAACTTGAATTCAATAAATGGCGAGAAACCCCATATTCACAGATAACGTGAACTTATTGATTATCTTATGTGAAGAACATTAACATTGATTTCTTGAAGATATTTCCGGATATGCGACATATAGCAAAGATTTAAGTACGGTTTTGGTATAATAATTACAATAATAAAATAGATGGTTCTAACCTCGATTATCTCATAAAGATCTTTAACATATGTTCGCTCAGTCTCAACAATTTCAACAATAACACGATCAATATGACTTAAATTGGTATCCAAATCGGCAAACTTTGGTGCATTGACATTTCGACAAGTAGTTGTATTGCCTCTCTCTGATACTGGGGATTGAGATTGTGTTTGTAATACTGTGGCTGCTTGTTGTTCGTGTTTATGTTGACAGTTAGTAACTGACAAAGTTTGCTGTTTTTGTGACTGTGATAAATGGTGTAATTGTTGATTAACACTTCCGCCTTGAAAAGTAGATGCACTTAAACTGCCACAACCATTAACTTTGGCTCTAATCATTCTCATTATTCCTAATGAATCATCATCTGTGTCGTCGTCCGCATCATCCAAACTCTCTATACTCGCCAAATATGATTTCTTAGTGTCGCTCAAACCTTTAAATATTATTAATAATTATTAACGTAATCAACATTTATCAATAACTACGTACCAAGACTTCCATTTCTTGTTAAAGAAGAACATGAACTGCTTGAAGATGAAGACACGGAGCTTATACTTAAGGGTCTTTTCTTTTCCGAATTAGTTGATAATCCCATGGAAAGATTAGCGCGAAGAGCGAAACCTTTGTTGTCATTACTAATTGCACTTTGATTAACTTTAATTGAGGATTTAGTGGTCCCTGAGCTTTCAATGCTGGCATTTGATGATTTATCTCTAACTAATAAATTGTCGTACATGTCCAATGATGAGTTGAAAATGTATGTTAATGTTTGGTCCTATCAAAGGATATATCCATTATTTAAGGTCTTTCACTGTAAATTTGTTTGTTGACATTATTGGCATAAAATTATTGAATATTAATATTAATAAACGCCTTCATTAATAAAGAAGTACTGAGAAAACGTTATATTAGCCTAAATTTAAAAACATATCACTGACTCTAACAAGAATTAGCTTTTGGTGTTTGTTAGCCTCATTTTTAGTTACTTTAGAATACAAAAAGCAGTTAAAATGAGAATCGCTTTCAGTAAAATTGTCGTTTATTCACGTACAGCTGTTATCCAAATGTCTATATTCGAGTCGTTTTAGAAGTACTCGATATGAGAAAAGTTAGAATAAAGGCTTCAAAGGAAATCACGCATATGATGGTCGGGTTACACAAATAAAAGTTCAATAGCACTTAAAAATAACTAAGAATTTATGATATTAAATGACAAACCAAATAATAAATATTAGAAATGCTATGAAATAACATTATGGAAGAGAAGTACGTAAACACAACACACACACATACACACAATGACATATGGTAAACAGACATAGAATTTCCATGTTTGGAATGGGTATGCAATAGCAATGCTTTAGTTAATGGTTAATTCGCTGGAAACACACACACGACCATAACATTGGCATTGGGACACAAAACCTATTTTCAAAGCGAGAAACTTTTATGCAAAATCCCGTAAGGGGTTAATTGCCCTACTTTTCCCATTTCATACCAATGAATTGCTCTACAAATATAAAACATGAGAGGGCGGGACATCGGAGTACAGTTTCGTTTATAACTTCATAAAAGATAATGTATTTACAAAACTAAAATCATGTTTAAGTAGTGTTAAGTAATGGCTGTAAAGAATAAATTGTGTTTCGCTATAGAAAATGTGTTCCTATTTACCGCCTTTAACATAATGAATTTATTCATTAGCCAACATTTAATTAAGTCTTTCCCAGTCATATAAATGACCAGAGAAAGGTAGAAAACGCTGTATAAACCGTTTAAAACCATCGAAATGTATATTTTTTAGCAACGCCTCCATAAATAATATTACTTTAACTTTTTTCCAACAAAAAAAATATAGTATTAGCCCAAATTTATCAACAAATCACTAGTTATATCACGAATACAACATTGAGCTTTCAGTATTTGTTAGTCTCATTTTTAGTTACTTTTTAGTTAACTTTATTACTTTTCGCTATTACTGTAACAGTACAGTATAACTTATCATTTTAATCACAAAGAGTTCTGATTGTTTGTTTGATATTTTCCCAAACAATGTTATTTATTATTTATTAAAGAAACTTTTTATAATAAATTCCTTTTTTTCTCTCAAAGAAACCGTTTATACTGCGAACAACCGGATCAAAATATTAGTGTGATTTAAATTCTAGGTTTTGTATTAGTGTTTACAAAAATATTTAGAACGACTCAATTCATTATATACAGTGCATTCTCTTTATAGGTATTGCTAACTCGGGTAACCGTTCTATTAAAGAATATATTGTCGATTAAGTTAAAATAGTATGTCTCACATAAAAACTAATGCTAGAAATATACATAAAGAATCCGTCAAATAACGAATATTTTTAGATTATATTTTGTAGTAACACATTTTGATGGAGCAATAAAAATCCAACTCTCTATATTAAGAACATATGGTTTCTCTCATTAATAATTTTATAAACAACTTTAAAAAATCTAAACAGACAAGAATACTGTAACTCATTTTTTTCGTCGGTTGACGGATCAGAAATTTAAAAATGTTGAATTTAATTTTAATGATAGCACAAAGTTGGCCGTAAGACGAATTAGCAAACTATGAATTCATTGATTAGCACGTTCTTAATAAAGCGAGTGTGCTGTACGTATAAAATAACTCAACGTTAAGTAATGAATGTATGCACACATGTGACAACACATTCTTTTTAAAAATAACACAAATATGGTAAAGACTGATAAATCAAAATGTTTCGAGATTTCAAGATATACTGGTTCTTTAAATACACTGCCTTACAGTATAACCTCACACTAGATTTGTCCAATTTTATTAATTTTTACTCAATATAAATAGTTTGAAGTGTGGACAAGAGTTAATTTTACAAACGCTTATTACAATTAGCAAACTTATTCGTTAAGAATTTTACGTACGAGGAAACGCTATAAATCATTTTATTGTGTTTTTCTATAATGCATTGCACAGTTAGCTCTCGCTAAATAAAATTGTCATCAATGAATATAAACAGCGATAGCCTAAACATGTTCGTAAAAAAAGTTTAACTTCGTATAGTTAACCGGTTTTTCTATTCAATTGAATTATTGAAAGTTTGTTAAAAGAAAAGTCCCAAACTTAGCATTTATATGAGCAAACTCTGTACTAAAATAAAGCAAACAATTTGACTTTTTTTATACATAGAATACCCCCCGCTATTGCTATCAAAACTTGTTTTAGTTTAAAGCCAACTGAAAATAAAATATAGAAAAAAGTTAGCGAAACGGGAGATAAAACGAAACATAGCCTTTTCGGCATATAATGCAACCAACAAAAAATGATAGTTATGCTAATGAAAGAAAGAGTTGAATCATAATTAAAAATTAAATTGTTTTTAAGTTCACATAAATAAATGTAAACGTCCGGACAGTAACGAAAACGTTGGCGAAGGGATTGACACCAGAGATTAAAAACAAAGTTTACTGTTCCCATATGTTTAGCATTTTATGAATATTACCAGTGATCTCGAATAATAAACCTAAATTAAAGATAGCACCCAATTAAAGATAACACACCATCATTTGTCAATCGCCAAAATAATCCATCCTTTTATTATTCCGCTCTTTTTATTTGCTTAAATACGTGATCAAAAAGTGTATTCACTTGACATAATTGCTTTGAAAATTTTCATTATAAATAAACAACAAAAAATTCTGAGTGAGCCCTATTTGCGAAGATCAAAGTTGAAGGACTCAATAACTAAACACATTTTGCCACTTTTAGTACCTTATTTTTAAACACAAATTTGCATTAACCGTTCATTGTATATATAATATGTTGCAACAAAATTTTCAATCCGTTTGTCCACATATCACACAACCAATAATAGTTTGGGAACAAAACATCAAACAAAAAAAAAGTAAATAATTAATCGTTTGATAACGTAAATTTTTTTATACTTTTATTATAATTACAGATTTACGAGGGAAAAAATGCATAAAAAAATTAATTTATGATTTTCATATAAAACTATAATAAGTAATAAAAAACAGATTTTTTGTTTGCCGAAAGAAATAAAAAGCGAACTGACATGTAATGACAAATTACCTGATATTAAGTATTTATTAATGACCGCTGGAATAGATGTTACGCGATGACTATAAACAATACCATAATAATTGCGATGGTTGTCGAATGGCATGCATACTGTATAATAGCGATGAGCAATGGTCACGAATATTCATACTTGTTTTGATTCATTTGTTGGGCAAAAATATATAATAGTTGATTGAACTCATATACAGATATATTGGTTATATAAGGCTGGCTTTACACTAAACCATACGAATACCACACACCGATTATAAATAAATGGCTATTATTTCATTGAACGTGTTATCAATTTTTCTATTTAAACTTAAACATTAAAATGCGATAAATAATAAACGATTAGTGCGAATAATCATATTCACTACACATTGTCTGTTCGTAAAAAATATTGGTTTATAAAAATACTATATAGTGTTTGGTATAGTGTTTGCCGATATAGTGGTAGTGAAGATGAGATGAGCTGCCAATGCACTAATCGTTTAGAGTTTACGCGTACTTTGATTAGACTAATGTTGATGTTCAATATCGATGTTATCTAATTTAGTATGTTTAGTATTAGCGGCCATTACACTCACTATACATTTCACTCAATTCAAACACATTCATTGAACGACTAAAATGAATTTTTAACATTTACTGCGCATAATATCAAACATGAATTTCGATTTCTATACCGTATGTCAAACCAAAATACATCAAAACTGCTTCACTCTATCGACTATTTAACTAATTTTATATATTTAAGTTACAAAACAAATGTTTAAATTAAATTGTATTACAGTAACTGTTATTATTACTGAGTTAGCCGTATGTTTATATAATAACGACAAAAGCGGTTCAAATATTTATTTATTTTAATTTTAATTAGGATTAGAAGAATTCGTTGGAAATTGTTAAAATTAGGTACATTTTCCTGAAATGTAATAAATAGGTGTAGGGTAAAGTAGTTTCTAATATTGTACACCATAAAACCTTACCGCTTCAAATCATAAGTTTGAATCAATAATTATTTAGGTTTTGATTAGAAAAATTGTGACCTTAAAAAACTAATAGAACTTTAACCACATATTTTTCCAAAATGTTAAAAATATTAAAAGCTTTTATTTTTTACCTTTCAATTATTGATTTATGTTAGTACTAATTTAAGCTATTAAATTTTGGAAATCAACTATATTTAAGGATTTTACTAATATTAATTGTCTAAAAATACTCGATACGAGGCTTTTTTAAATATTTCTATAAAATAGAACCAGGGTTTTAATGGTATAAACTGTTTTATATTCTTTTAATAGTTCTCAGATTTAAGTAGAATATGAAGTTTAAACTAAATTTTTATATATAATCCAGATTTAAATCAAATAAGCGGAAATAGAATGGAATATCTTGTATTGGAGCAGATTTCACAAATTTTTAAACAATTAAACTGATTAATTAAATAAATCTGTCAGTCAAAAATTGAATTTTATAAATGACCAAAAATTAACCAAATTTAATAACCATCCCATCTTTGCTTAATAATTAATTTATAAGTTTTATCATTAGTTTAATTTTTTTAAATAATAAAAAGAAAGTTTTCTTAAGAGAATTGTGCAATATTATAAATAAATTTGTTTAAAATGATCTCATCAAGAATGCCCATTTGTGTTTATTTGAGTTAGCAAATGAAAACACTAATTAATTCAAACGATCTTCAACAACTTAAAAAACACGAATGTTCTAAATTGTCGGAATTAAAGATATCATCAAATACCCTAGTTTTTGTTTTCATCTCAGTTTGAATTGTCAATTACTTATAAATTTGATCTGTGTTCGTTGTTTTTGTGTGTTCACTGTTCCATCATTCCTTTAAATTAGTGCTCTAATCTAAACCAAGAACAACACGTTCATAGATAGCTCACTTTCTAGTCGTTAGAACGTTTCTTAAAATCAAGATTTATTTTTTTAGTTAAATAGATGTTAAATCGTACGGTAGACGAAATTCATTGCTAACAGGAGGAGAGAAACAGACAGATGTGATCAAATCCATAAGTTCAACTTCTCTAACTCGTAAGCAAAAGTGTGCTAAATAATAATTTAATGACTTAAAGCCATGCAATTATGAAGTGAGCTCATTTGAGAGTTAATTTTATTTTATACGATTAGTCGTACAAATTGCTATCAAGTTTTAAACGCATAAAACTTGCAAATATTAGCAAAAAGAGGAATCATAAATGTTTTTTATTTACCGTTTTTCCGATTTATTTCTCCCATGTTATCCTAATTATTTCTTCAACCTTATAAATAATAAAAAGTTACGAAAAAATAAGACATCAATTTGCATAAAATTCGTGTTAAGATTTATTAAACTTCGAATAAACTAACTTTTATACAGCAGAATTTTACATTTACTGTAGTGTAACATTGCATTAAATTTTATTTTTTTGGTATTTTAAACAGTTTACATATGCGTAAAATGATAAGCTTTCGTTAATAAACATAAAATAATTAATATATTTTACATATTTACCATATTATACTGTATACCGATTGCTTAGCATTCAAAAGCAATTTCATTATTTATTTCATTCATAAAAGTTTTTTAAAAATTTCAATCCAAAGGTATGCCAAAAAAGCAATGGTGTATAATTCAAATCTTCGGATGCGTATCTTGATATTTATGTACATAAACACAGCCTGAATTGTAACATCAAAAAGTAGTTATAATTCACTCCTAAAAAGCAATAAATAAGCTTATATAATATGCATCTATTTTGTACAACTAGATTTAAAATTTTAATTCATTTGGCAAATGGAAATTCTTATTCGAATATCTAATCGCATTTAATAAAAAGCAATAAATAAAACTTTAATAAAGTAGTCGCAAATTATTTTATAAAGATAAAAAGGTAATTTTGATACATAAAAGCTAATGCCACTTTAAAGTTTGGCAATTACCGGTATGTATAAATAATTGTTTTAAATTTAATGTTTATACCGTAATTTAATTTCTAGTATTTTTAAAATCCTTTTTTTGCAACAAAGTATTCAAAATAATTCATTTTTTTACAATTTTACGTATAGAAGCTTTAAGCATGAAAACTTTAATAACTCTTACCGTGTATTTCACAAAAATTGAATTAATTTCACGAATAGCATAAAAATATAATAAAAATTATTGCAATACAAAAGGAATCGAAATGAAAAATGTGAGATCGAAACAACACAAAATTATTGTAATGGAAGATACCTAACCTTTAAGCTCTAAATCTATTAAACATATGGAACTCAACTTTATTAATTAGAGGCTAATGAATGCTAATTTAATAAAAGAACAAAACACTCAAAATCATATTTACGTTAATTAACTACATATTCGCAATGCACTCCAAATTTTATACATTATACAGAATTGCTTCACATTTAACTATTTATTGAGCTTAAATGGTTAAATTAATTTAAAACAAGTGTGCAAAATTAACACTAAGTTACTATAGAAATATACAATTTAATACAATATTTAGAAATAATTATTGAGTTAAGCAAAACTAAAATCGAAAATAAAATTCAATGAGAATCACCTTCCGGGCCATTGCGAGTCTTTGTCAGTAAGTGGAACATAGACGACACCCATTAGTGACTGGCGTCTAATGGAACCATCATCTAATTTGTCGATTTGCTCTAACATTTGGTTGTATCCTTCTCTGCCAACCGGAACCACTAAACGTCCGCCAGGTTTTAATTGATTTACTAAGTCTTGAGGTAATTGTGGAGCAGCAGCACCAACATGTATGGCATCAAACGGTGCACTACTTGGATCACCTTTACGTCCATCACCGACAATCATTTTCACTCTATTCGATTCAATCAAACCAGGCTGATCTTTGCGAATGTTAGCCACTGACATATTAACTAATTCTGGGATATGATCGATACCAACTGCAACGCCTTTCTCGCCAACCATTAAAGCCATACATGCAGTCAAATATCCCGAACCAGAACCAACATCCAGTGCTTTAGCGCCTTCATATAAGTGATCCTTCAACAATTCCAATGCGTGCGCGTGCATATGTGGGGCACTAATAGTAACCGCATAACCGATACCTTGCGGTGCATCCATATATGGATTATTGCGGCAATAGTTGGCGCGATCCACTAAACTCATGGCTCTCTCAACCCTACCATCCTTTATGATACCATTTCCTAAATGGAAAATAACGCATAAAATAAACAAAACCCAAATATATTGGTGGATATTGCGTACGCTTTAGGTTCTGAATCAATTCGATATTAGTTCTTCCGTGAGACCTCCACGCCATCGCCAAATTCAATAATGCGAACACAACGGTCCAAGTAATAGTAATATAGGAATGATACGATAATATGGACAAACTAATGGTCATTTAAAGTTCACGTTCAAACAATACTTAATCACGCATTACACTGCACTGTATAGCACAGACTCATGTGCTCCGATATTAATAAACACATACCGTATACATAAATATTATTATACCATTAGGTCTATACGTCAATAATGCGTTAATTATAAATAAGGACTATTATAAGCTGACGTGTGAATTAGACTATGAAACGGGCCCCCGATTTTTCGGGCCCCCGCGGGCCCCCGACGTTTTCTGTCGGGCTTTGTCGG
>JAQIXJ010000519.1:0-32342 GCA_034700185.1 Phthiracarus laevigatus
TCAATTCCTTTTTTATACCTTTAATTATGACGTAATTATAGATCACTCCATCTTTTATCCGAATAAACTATCAAAATTCAAATAACCATAATTTTCGAGAACTGAAGTTTAACGGATTTTGGATTATTTGCTAAAACTATATACTGATACAGTAAATTGTTTCTTATCATAATTATTTCATACGGAAATAATCGAAGAACATCCAAAAATTACTGCTAAGAACAAGTTTTGAAATAATTAAATGTTGAAATAGTTTACGAGGGATTGTGCGTATATATGATAAAAAGTTTTTAAAATGTTAAAAAGCGATAATTCTATGTTTGGGTTATTTTTACGGATCTGCTTAACAATTTTAATTTTAATGTTTATAATAAGATTTTTATTTACTTGACAAAACTTAATAAATAAATAAATAAATAATTTTCTTGAAATTTAAATAATTTAATTGATAAGTAATTTTAAACTTTTATTGGAATTCATTGGTATATTCAAAGAAAGTTTCTTAATTATTTACTAAAATTATAAAAATTAAAACGAATTTATGAATATGAATGTATCGGTCTTTGCAACGTTACTCAATTTAATTAATAATCTAAATTGTTTTGAGTAAATTGTATAAGATTCTACCATAACTTCTTTACTATAAACAAACTTGTAATTGAATTAATCTATTTAACGCTAACATATGCATTTCCAAAATTAAAGAGTGATTCGGAATTCGACTAACTCTATATTTCTCAGTCTAATCGTTCTAAAATCGAACTTATACTTACAGTGAATTCAGTTTTAACAATTGAATACAGTAAAGGAGTAGCGCTAACTTAAAAACTAAATAAATTTATTGTTAGAACTAATAAATTTACAACAATACTGTTGGAGGAGAACGTAACGGAGAGAGGGAATGAGATCATTCAATTAGTAAATATGGACGATAAGATTTTGTTCGCCCAATTCTGAAACACACTACACTAATTCAATAATCAGCCTTACTGATATTTAGTAATAAAGGGCACTTACATTAAAATCCGACAACAATTGGAAAATTTTTTTATTTTAATTAAAATCTTAATGAACAATAATTTATAAAATTAAACAATTGAAGCCAAACTTATTTTAATTCTATAATAATTTAATATTATTTTAATATTTATGAGTTTAAAGTACAGTAAAGTGAATTTGAAAATAGTATAGTTTGAAAAAGGTTAGGTACATTAATATATCAATGTAGGCTAACTCCTACAATAAAATCTCAACTTCTAAAAATTAGATGGCTTATCTTATTACATTAATAAATTATTTTTATATAAATAACAATAATCAATCTCTTGGACAAACCTTTGAGGTATTTAACTCAATAAATTTTATTCGTGAATCTTTGCAATCGATTTTTAAAATATTCGATTTAAATTTAAATCTACTCAAAATGTTTGATTATTAAAATTAGGTAGCACAATATAAATTATCAGAAAACTTATTTTATATTAAGTGCAATTTTTATATTTATAAAATAGTAATTCTAAAAAAGATTGAATTCAAATTAAAACGCATTTCTACAAAAAGGTTACCAATTAGCCGCATATTGCGAGAACCAATGGGTTTTAAAAACTGATCAAAATATTAGATAAACGGTTGTGGGAGATGTATCCGAAAACTGATAGCGAATTAAGTAAGTGTAAGTTGTAAGTGAATGCGCGAATGTAATTTAAATCAGACGTTTTATTTTAATGTTGAAGGTACAAATGTGTACCGGAAATAAACTATTGAAAAGTATTCAAAAAGTTCTCGCCTAATGTTAATCATTTTTTAGTTTATTATGCGATTAATATGAATTATGAAAGTTTAGATAATATTGAAAGTAACTTATTATTTTTGATTAGATTAAATGACTTAGAAAATAAAAATCTAATACACATACTGTATAGAATGTCTGCCGTACACTATACATTCCTTTATTACAGGAAAACTTATTATGGAACAAAAAATTGTACTAAAAATTCACTGAATTTCTAATATTTAAAATTTCAATCTTTTTAAATTGATCTGCACTTTTCTTAATAAAACGCATGCGCTTCTACAACATTTGAATATGTTTTCGTTAGTGCGCCAGTGATTAAACAAAGTCTGATGTATCAAAAAACATTCTATTTGAAGTTAAGTATTTGAAAATTTTTGTCTTATCTCAATAACAGATTTTTTGATATCATACTCATTTTTCTCGAGAATATTTTTAGCAAATTCTTTTGGCACATTTTCATTATTAACAATAAGTAAAGTAATTCTAAGAGCTCTATCCCTCAATTTCTCATTTGCAGGCATGAGATCAATCATTAAGTTTTCTAAACACTTGCCGTATTGAACCATAGATAGTGTGGTTAACATATTCAGTATGCACTTTGTGGCACTTCCAGCCTTTAAACGAGTACTTCCTGTCAATACCTCAGGGCCCGTGTTAACGGTAATGATTAAGTCAAGATTAAACTTCGATTTCTGATTAGGATTAAATGTTAAAAGACAAGTAAATGCTTTTCTTAGTGTGGCGGCGTATAGCGATCCCCACACAAATGGCGTTTTGCCGCTCGCAGCGATGCCTTTGTTTCAAACAAATAATTATTAATAAATAACATAAAATGTGATGCACATCATTAAACTAACCAATAACTACATCGCTATCGCTAACATCTTTATCCTCGATAGCATCTATTCCATCAATAATAGAGTCTTCCGCGCCTTCGATTGACGACTGGATTGCTTTAGTTCCGCCCGCTATTATACCTTAAATCATAATCAAATAAATTGATTTATAATTGTTTTATTTAACACATATTTAATACCTTGAACCCAATGTGGAGGAGTTTTAAAAGTAGGAGGACATTCACTGGCATCTAGAATTCCCAGTCTACCACTAGTGCCCGCTCCCACATAGATAAGTCTTCCACCGTTTTTGAATGAATATGTTATTCTTTCAATTAATTTTTCAATACTTTGTCTATTTTCGCGAATTTGCGTATAAATACTGGACTCTTCATTAATCATTAAGTCAATTGCGTCGCAAATAGGCATAGTGTCTAAATTCATTGAAAGAGGATTTCTCAGTTCTGTGGCTGGCATTGATGTTAAAGTTGGTAAAACTGTTGCGACCAACTGTTCGTTTGTCATCTGTTTATTCACTCTACCATTTTCGGCGATCGAATTTATAACATTATTGTTTTCAAGCATTTTCAAAGCCCCCAAAACAGTATCTTTAAGGACAATTACATCAACATCCGAGAGTTTTTCTTTTAATTTGTTCTTCACGTGATTATAAAACTGTTCATTTCTACTTAACAAACTGCCAGTAAATCCTATTTGAACTTTATTTTCTTCTATATTTTTACCATATCTCAATTTATTGACCAAACAGTAAATATCACTGACAAGATCGTCGACCTGGCAATCGATAATATTCGAAGCAATTAAATTCCCTTTGATCCACAATTTGATTATTAATTGAGCCAAGTCTGCGATTTCCGACTTACTGGCGACTAAACTCCAACTGACTAATTCATAAATTGATAATAAGTTTAAGTGTTTCAAAATTAAATTTAAAAGCACGGATCTATCTTCATGAGACTCCTCTTTTGTCTGATGATGATGTTCGTAATCTTTTAATGCTTCTCTTAATGCCATGTGGGATATAGCATATCCCGACCCTCTGTCGCCTTTTAATAAAAGAGAAAGTTGGTAATAAGTTTTAATTTTTAAAATACTGTATAAATAAGCCAATATTTGTGCGAATTCTAACCAAGAATATGTCCATATCCACCAATTTTAATACTTTCTTCGCCATTAAAACCGTAACAACACGAACCTGTTCCAGAAATTACAATACACTTTATGACATATTTGCTATTATCGATACACGCCAACGATATCTCTAAATCATTGCCAACCCACACATAATCTAAATTTGGCCATAGTTTGGTGATTATTTTATGAACCACCTAATTTCAAATTACATTAAAACATTAATCAATTAATTTACACAATTTTTATAATCAAAAAACAGTTATATCAGGAATTTAGTATTTATTTTTTTAAATGTTTCATTAACTGAATAATCTATTGCCCATGACTTTAGATAGCATAAAGTGTCATAGCCTTCTACAATAACATTAAGTTAGTTGATAACATTAAAAACTAATGGAATTTTACTTTCTTAAATATATCTTCAATCAAATTTAATTGTAATTTATTTAAATATTAAAAAGCCATGTTTGGTATGTCTTTTGTGAATTTATTATATGTCTATTTGTTCACATAATTTAAAGTCTAACCAAAGGATTAATATTTACGATTAGTAGACTTAAGATTAAAATTGCGGGATCTTTCATACGGCAATTAAAAAATTAAAGATCAAAACAAAATATTATACAAAAATTATTAGGTCTTCGCCTCAAATTTGCATCTAAATGTAAAATAATATCATACTATATTTAATCATTAATATTTTATTTTTAATTACTTTTTTTGATAAAAGTTAAAAAATAATATAAAATAAATTTAATCATAATTTTTCGTTAAAATTAAATAGAGACACGATTATTCAATATTAGTATAATAAAAATAATTCAATAAAAGAATAAAAGTAAATAGTAGTCTTTAATAAGGATATGCCAGATCTGAAACTCGATATAAAGGGTGAACTAAACAAATTTATGAAAAAGTTCAAATTAAAATTATAACTTTCATTAAAATTATACCGAATTTTAGTCAAACCTTGAATTTTTTTGTAGTCTGGCTTTTTCTAGTTATAAACTTACGTATGAAAAAAACCTGTATTCGTTAACAGGTTTTGATAATTCTACAACAATTATTTATAGAATATTCTCATACAGTATTAATATTTTATTTATATCCAAACTTATTATTTAGAGGCATAGAAGTTTTTAAAATTAGAATTACCTTTTTATCGCGGTCCGCAATAATCCCAGGCATACCAATAGCCAGCCTTTTAACATTATGGATAGCAGTGGTAGTTTTAATTTCATTGAGAAACGCTTCTAATTGTGGCGCTTTTAGTAGTTTAAAATTAGCAGCACTAAAGTGAAACCGTTTGAGATTTTTCAAACCATTCTGTTCGTTACTTTCTACAAAAACCGCCACTGTATTTGTAGCGCCGCTTTCAATAGCTAAAGACATTTGGAAATAGATTCTACGCAGCACTTGTTTAATTCAATTTAACAAGAATTTTTAATAAATATGCTTTTGTATAAATTATTTACGCATTAAATGTAAAAAAAGTTAAATGCAAATATAGTCATAGCAATAAAAAAATATCATTTAACAGCGATTACGGTTCTGTAATCAACATATGCTTAGTTAAAAGTTCACGTGGAAAGTTGAGCAATACTGTATAAATAAAATAGCTTTTGATTAAATTCGTATTCAACTCTTCATGAGTTAACAATTTTTTTTATTTTTGATAAATGTTTTTGTTTCGTGCCTTTTATCATATCTTGTAAAATGTTTTTTTAGCGTCGATTGCCAATGTTAATAAAATGCCTTAACAATGCGGCACACGGTATACCTTTCAACTTATCACTAGAAGCTTTCGTTTAGGTAAATTTATTAGGCGTTTATCTTTCAAGTACGGGTTTTTTAAAAAAAATATTCCATATGACCATTAAGAAGTTAGTCATCGAGAAAAATTATGAACCATTTCGCGGAAGTGGAGAAAAAAGAAAATAAAAAACTTTTTAATGATAGGCGTAATACTATTTACTATATATTAAAAATGATAAAAAAAACAAAAAATCTTCAGTGTTTGTGCGTTAAGGCAGTTATGACTACATCGCGTATCGCATTATCGTATCATTATATGCATAATAAAAGTAAATTTCAGATTTTCTTGTTGTGAATTTTATATAAAAGTTGTCGCTATGGAAACAATAATGAATATTTTTTTATTATTTTTCACTGAATATTCATGATTTTTAAAGACATAGTTGATAGCAATTAGTTCAGCAATATTTATATTTTTCAGTTTAGATATGAATATTGCGTATCTTGTTTTGCTATCAATAATAACAATAATTTGCTTTAAACATTCTTTAGCAAAAGTGGTTGAAGGAGAATTGGACACTAGAGAGGTGATGTAATTTGTTTTTGTTCAAGTTTTTAATATCGCACTTATTAAAAATAATACAAATTATTTTTTGTTGAACTTAAGTTAAAAATACAATCTTTTTCCAATTTATTATTTCAAATGCGTATATTTTTAAAATAAATTAGGAGCAAATACTGAGTTTTGAAGAACTTTACTTTGAATAACTTAGGAATATAAAATTATATGATTCAGTAATCATAATGTCAATTGGTATTGGGACCTAAAACAATGTGTAGTAAACTATATAGTTTTCGGACTATCTATTAAAAATGGTGTTATAAACAATTATTTAGTTTTAATTCGTTTAAGTTAAATTATTTACATTATTTAGTTCCAAATTAAATATCAAACGTTGTTCTGTTGCTTCCATATGTACATTATTATTAGTTGAAATTTTATGTTTCAAAGTTTTATCTAACAGACGATAACTTGCGTGTTTCGTATTTTTATCTCTAGAATTGGGTGTTCCTCACGAGGTTTTGTTTCATATCAAAAGATGGTCTTTTCACGTTTGACGTCAAATATCCTAAAGTAAGATACAGTGAAAATTAAATAATAAAAGCTTCAAATAAGCTAACAATAGGAATAAAATGAGTTGAAGCAAATTAACGTTTTGTTTTATTGACGCATGAAAGGATTATGCACCACAGAATTTGTTGCTTTACTTCGACACTCAATCTCAATGGCCTTCGGTTTATAAACAACCAAAAGTATCAAAAACAGATTATTAAATTAATGATTAGCTGCTTTAATTACTGAAGTAATTTTTATACGATTAGACGTGCGAAGAAAAACATGGCATTCTAATTAACAACAATAATCAAGTAATTAACTTAACGCTGTATCATAAATTATACAACGAAACAAAGCATTCGGGATGTAAAATAGAAAGGGACGATAACGATACCAGCGATTTATGGTACAGGTGTGTCAGTCAACGAATGTTCAAGTCGTATCGCGAAAGATGGTGGTTCATCGCCTTAGATAATTGCCAATCAACTAAAGTATACTGTATTCGTTTATATGATTCGCGATTTCTAAATTTTAAAATATTTGTTAGGGTCTACGGCTCATATATAGACTAACAATGATTAACAACGAGAATAATATATGGTTAAAACATTTCTCTGCCGATGAATTCTGTAAGTAAAATGTATTCTCGTTTATTGTGTGCAGTAATAGCTATGAAATAATTCTATGCAGTAAAATACATTGAGATTTACCCTTCAATACGAGATACCCTTCGATGTTCACAGAAAGCGAGATAACATAAGCTTATTTATATTTTATTCGTTCACAAATCGCATCACTTTCGCAACTTTAACAATAACCCTAACGTTCGCATAGTTTATCACTGTCTGTTTTTCTTTCTTCTTCTCCTATTCTCTACTCTGTTCACTTACACGTATTTCTGCATAATTTTATTGCATTTTCTATTCTGAACCTCTTTTTTATTCTTATTTGGTTGCAGACATACTCCACACGGATGTCATATTCGCTGTACTATATTATCTACTATTCCTTGCCTCGTGTTTCGAAGCGTGTAAGAAATATAATCATATATTATTATGATACAGTATTTTGCAAAAAAGAGAAAAATGATTGGTATAAATGATGCAAAAAACATGCAAATATTGTGCACCACTTTCTGTATTCTTCTCTCTGTTCAGTGAACTTTCTTTCTCTTCTAAAATGTTCTACTCTTTCTTTAGATGCCTTATATTCTCGCCATTTATTTCATGTGACATATAAGATGTATTTAGCATCTCTTTTATCAGGTTAGTCGTGACACATGCTTTTTAAATGGGCATTGATTTTTTTTAAATTAATCGCTCTATAATAATGAAAACAATATTATCAAAAACAATAATAATTTTATTCGTACGAAAAGAATATTTTTATTTATGCATTTTCTGTCTTTTTATCTTTTTATTTCCTTTTGTTTGTATTCTTGTTTGCATTTCGGGTAGAATTGAATATTTTATATTCTCATTCATTTTTATTCGTTTACCGAAATAAAGTATTCGTTTTTTTTCTTCTATCGAATCCAGAATGCGTTGGCATCACATTGTTATGCATTTATTATGCACTCTATGCTCAATACGGATACGGCTATAATGCGGTCAAATTATTCGGTAAATTATTGCTTCACTTATATAGACTTGACTATTATTGCGAATTTATCTTTTGAGAAATTCGTTTTCTTGTTAACTAATAAATTACAATAACAAATAGAGACTAAAAAAAGATCCAAAAAAAATTAAAACCCATTAACTTTTAATGATGTTTCTACATATTCATCGTATTTTTAAGAATAGTATTATCGCTTTGAACGTTAGTTATCATTATTGAAAATGAATTTCTCAGTAATAATTTATAATTTAAATGACATTATAAATAATATATGAGCTTTCATTTATCGGCTATTTATTATTACAATATATGTGCATAAACTTAAACTTCAAAAATAATATAATATTTAAATGTAAGCGTGATTTTATGCCTCGAGTTTCGGATAGTTTTTCGGGGCATGAAATAAAAAAAATCAATGTTAATAACATAGTATTTTATATTCGTTGACATAATATTAGGACGTATAATGGAAGCAATCAGTACACTTATATTTCTACTGCTGCTAATACTTCTGGCAAAAGGATTTACGATAACGCGAGCGCGTCTCAAAGCCAGCTCATCAGCGAAAATCGGTATTTTCATGACGCTCTACACCATTACATATGCAATACTTTTCTTCCACGAGCAACAAGTAATTATTAAACTAAGCCTTATTTTTGTTGCTTACGAATCGCAATCAATTAATTTTATAATCAAATTTATTTTTCAAACGCAGTATTTCGATCCTGGAGAAGTGCTTTACATATACGAAAGCCCTTTCGGCTATGGTTTGATCGGACTCCGTCTAATTGGTTGGGGTTTATTCGTCTACTCGATAGTGTTCACACTAATACATTATCCGCAAAAATCTTCTTTCTTCACGCGTTTATTTCTAATGTACAGTGTCTGGTAAATTGAAACTAGTTTTATTGTTTTTCTTTCACACTGCGAACAAAGACTTGCATTTTAAAAAAACGAGTGGAGTTTAGCGTTTTTAGAAAAAAGAAGTCTAGTCACTCGCGAAAAAGGGTTAGAACGAGCCATGTCTAGCTTTTCATTTTGCTTCTTTTACTTTTCTCTCTGGTTTTTATTATATATTATAAGCGAAACTCTGAATCACCTAATATTCAAAAAGGAATATAATGTTTATTACTGACAACTGGTTTTTCAAGTGTGGTTTTCTTTTTTGTTTTCGCTAAATATTTCGTACACTCACTCACTTTCCTTCTTTTCTTTCAATATCGCAATGGCAGTGGCTGTCGCGGACACGCCATTCAACGCATACATTTAACAAAATCAAAGACAAAAAAGAAGAAGAAATAAAAATAAAAGTAGTAAGAAAGGCCGATCAAACCCATTATAATATATAATGATTAACTTAGAACTCAACGCAAAATTCACATTTCGTGCCTCTTATTATTTTGTTTTTCTTTTTTCGAAAAATTATTATTATTTTTTGGTTTAATGTTTATCAAAAATGATTAAATATGCTGTTATAGCGCTTGTATTCTATAGGTTTATATCGGCTCCAGTAGTGATACTAATATCGACATTCGTTGTGCCCAAATGGATGAGAGAGAAAATAATAAACGCGGTCGAACTTTTGATTGCGATTGAAGCACACTTTATTTTCTTCGTAAGTTTTAGTTTTCTTCGTATCGTTTATTTTTGGAGAAAAAAAATACCACATAAAAGCTGTTTAAAAACAATGAGGCAATTCTATAAAATTTCCTTCATTTAATTTTCCGCAAATCTTTTTTTTCTTCACTTATTTGATTGCCAAACTTTTTATGTCGTTTATACGCCGTATTATACAGTATACTATTATCATTGTTTGTTACTTACTTACAATATAGATCTTAACGCGTCCCTCAGCTGCGAATCGCAACTTTCCATTTCACGTAAGGCTAATGTCATAATCATTAAATGCAATCGAAGCAAAAACATTAAAACAAATGAAATATGTTCACCGGTTTTTAATAAAGTGAAAATTCTAACAAAAAAAATATAGCTTAAAAATTTGTTTGGGATTAGGTTCGGACGACGCAAATAGCGGTGATGTCAAAATCTGGTCAAACGGCAGACACTATAATTGGTGGCACTTTAGATCACTTTAATCACTATAAATACGCGCCCACACGTCCGTACACTCAAGAGTCGCAACACACTATATTTTCGTTGACTAATGGAGTTAATAGTGTAAGCAACAACTATCAGTATCCAAACGCCTATTCATTGAGGAATGGAAAAAACAGCTTACCTATTGCTGACTGTTAATCCTTAACTATCGAACTGACATCATTTTTAGGGCTAATAATCCTATTGAGAGATAATTGTTTAAAATTATTATTTGTTGGAGTTTTTCATTATCCATTAAAGAATAAATTTTTGATACATTTAATAAAAACAATTTCTATTATTAATGGCAATTAGTTTCTCATTTGCAATAAACTACTTTAGTTAATAAGATCATTAAATAATTAATTGTAATACTTTTACAGCTATTATTTTAGAGTAACCATTTTTATTTATTTTTGGCCATTTAGTATGAATTGAAACATTCAGAATTTATAGCTAGAAAATAGTTTATAGTTTTTGCACAATTTTTTCCTAAAGTCAGACTAATAGACTTTTTAGCCTTTAAATTTGAGTGGTCAACCCAGACAATAACACTATTCCGTGCATTTCATTTGACCGATTAAATTATAAACAGGATTTTGGGAAAACCAGTGAACCAAATGTGTGATGTATTGAACTGCTTATGTTATAGCCATTGGTCAATATGACTCCGCCTATTGTCTACATTTATACCAAATATATATTGCTATTGCTTGAACTAATCATTTCTCTGTTTGGGCGGTTTTATTGTTGAATATAATCAATTTTAATTGCCGATAAGCACTCGCTTTAACATAGACTCGTCAAAATTATACTTATAAATAAACATTACTTATATAATTAAATTATTATAAATAAAGGCTCAATAAGAAAGTAATATTTGGAATTTGAAAGTGCATTGACCAAACCTAACACCACATCATTTTCAAATTTAGTCGCGCAAACCCTGAATCTGAAAGTTTGGAAATTATTCCGTGTTCTGCTTTTGTTTAAAAATTGTCGACGAAAAATCATAGCGTGCAATAAGCGAACTCTCATGAAAAATGCGCATAAAATAGAAATACTATACGTTAATGTTAACAAATACAGTGTGATTGCTATGTCGGCAACTGTGAGAAAATTAACATAGAAAGTGCAACAACTTTTCTGAACTCTGAAAAAGTATCTCTTGTATTACATACATATAAATAACATTACTATTCTTCTTTTTCAAAAATAAAATCTTAAAAAGAAACGACACTGGAAACAATAAAAGTGCAGATATCTGTGCGTACGCACAAAAAACCCAACAAAAGGGAATAAAAAACTGTCTGGAATGGCATTAAATATAGATCTCTTTAAAATTAGATAGAAAATAACACTTTTCACAAACAGTTATTGATGTACAGTAAAATTATATGTGATTGTTGTTTTTAAACTTTCAAACGAATTTTGAATTATTATTATTGCCGAAAAATATTATAAAACCTGCATATACAGTATACAAGTATAGTATCGGTATAATTATTAGTGTACTTACGGTTTAAATCAGTGTTGGACTAAAAGTTAATAAATGCTTAAACTGCAATGTTTTCACGTTTAACATTTAAAACTTTCTTATCGTTAAAAATAGTAAAGAATAATAAATAGATACGCCGAATAAACGATAAAAATATATCCGCAAAATATACAACGGGAAAAAAATTCGCCAAATACCAAATAACGAAAACCGTTCAAATATACATTTGAATATATTGAAACAACACAGCATATAATATTGTAATACTCAGACTTGATGTGACTTAATGTGAGTCACAAACTGTGAGTAATAAAAGTGTGTCGCAAATGGAAACTAAATATAAGGCAAATCCAAAATACTGGAGACAAAAAACTGAAGCACTTATGGTGATCGGTGATCACCCTTTTTTGCATCCCCACCGGTGGTGTGTGTGTATGTGCATACCCTTTTCAATCAATTCGATTTTCCATTCGTGACCTCTTTCTAATATTTTATATTCTAAAACCCAATTGACACACTCTTTTCCATAAAAACCTCGTGTGCCGAATGTTTTTAAGGGGAAAAATGTGGAAATGCTTTTAAATAAAAGCATTACTTATATGTAACTCTATGCGCATTTATTCTGCAAAATACGTTTTGATATCAGTATTATATAAGAGTTCTTAACATTTTCCGTAATTTGTATTTGCCCTATTTTTGATTCTCCCCTACAAATCACAACTTATTCGCAAATCTTTAGACATTTGGTGCGATAGACTTTTGGTAACCGCTTCCCATCTCAACAGTATATGCAAAATTCTATATAAAATTGGCATTGTATTCAATGGCATAAATTGTGAAACCTTTTTTTAAAGGATATAAAAGCAATATACAAAGCATGTACTATTGTAAATATCTCTATGGAAACTTTGCAGATGTAGATTAGATATATTCAGGACTTTATCGGTGCGACAAAAGAAATTCATGTCTCGGCGAAATGATATATATGTGTTCAATAATGATTGTATAACTGATAACGCATAAAATAATTTTTTGTTGCCTAAATTTAATTACGTTTAAAGTGTTTTTTGTGGTTTAAATTTTTTCCAATAAAAGTCATATGAGAATTGTGGTTTAATCATTTTTAACAATCAGTCAAATTTTTCCTCATCCATCTTCGGCTGCATTTCCTTTTGACCTCTGAATTGAAATCTCTAATTTTACCTTTGTTTAGAAGTTAACTGAACCTTAAATAATAGAAAGAAATAAAAATAGTTGCAGGTAACCCAAAAATAGTTATGTTTAAAATGAAATTCACGAAATAATGTTAAACTGATATACTGTAAAAATAGAAAAATGAAACAAAAATAAATTACATTACATAGATGAAGGCCTAGATATAGTAAATTAGATTTTATAATGTAATTTAAAGGTGCCAATGGTTTGGTTTTTAATAAGTGGTTAATGGTTTTACTGTAATGTTTTAATGTAACCATTTGTTTGCAGTTTGGATTGTTTTGCAATAAGTTTTTAAATTTTGGTTTGGATTAGTTTGAAAATAATGAAATTAAGAAAACCATTTAAACCATTTACTTAAAAATAGTATGAATAATTTTAGAGTTTAATGGCATTTTTTTCTAACGAACAAAATTTATTAATTTTAAAAACAGCAGTTATAGTGAACGCGTTTCTAATGTCGAAATCTATATATTTTATTCCGTATGGCTTTTTTTGCGCGAATATTCTGGCCAAATAGATACGATTACCCCATAAGCAGAAAAATTATAGGCATTCTAATCTGCTGAAAATAGAGTAATTTTTAAATTAATTATTTAAAGGGAGATTTAGGTGGGTTAAAAGTACGGAAAGTACAATTCCATACAAGCTTTTGTAGTTTGTTGCGCAAAATATGGGCAAAGCGTTTGCTATTCACATATGCCGTTAGTCAAATAAAAGCATGTACATAATAAAATATAACGCTAATAATTACGTATTTATAAAAAAATTAATTTAAATCATGTTAACGGGATAAAAGTTATTAATGGTTTATGGCTTTTTAATGGTTTGGTTTGGATTGGATAAATATTTTTTGTAATGGTTTGGATTGGTTTAGGTTAAGAACGTAAAAATAAGGTTTGGTTTGCAAAAAGTCAAACCATTAGTACATTTAATGTATTTGCAATTTACTGTATTATTTTCAAACTTGTAACTTAACAAAACTGGGAAACATAAATAATTATAGCATAGGTAAACACATATTTTAGATTTTTGAATTATAGTTGTAAAATGTATAATTAACGAAGTGATAGCATTATTCTCAGTATTGTTAATTTAAACATTACAATTATGGATGAAATAGGAATGAAATTGATGTGAATCTTAAAAACAATACTGTAATATACTGTTATATAAACTGTATTTGTGTCTCCTTTAAAAGTGTTTAAGAGGACACTATAGTTTTTTAGATATTTGCGTTTTATATTCATGCTTTGCTAATGTAATTTTATGGCTGTGGTTGTCTGCTAGAGATAAATAAAGAATTGCAAACTCAAGATTATGCAGTAATTTTAAAATAAATCTTAAATGTATTAGTCATTGACTAATATACTGTACGCATTAAATCTTGTGAGCTTATCTGCCAACTCTATAGCAAACTCAAGTCAAATAACACATCTTATAGAAATAATTAAATTATATATAAAATTTAATAGCACTAAATTGAGAACAAATAATCAAAACGAACAACAGGTTAAATCACCCTAATTTGAAATATAAATATTTTATAGTTTATGTATGTATGAAGTTTTTTCAAGACTAACGATTTGAATAGCGAAAACGCGTAGAAAACTAAGCAGATGTTTGCTAAACTGACAAAGAAAAAAGTTTTAAATTGTTCAATCAAATATGCATTAAATAAAGTTAAACAGTAATACAGTGAGATAACTCACTCACAACCTTCATAATTACACTAATCTATTGATTTAATAACATAAAGTTCCAGCAAACTTGTATAAACTGCATCAGATATTATTACTGTACAGTTATTATTACTTTAGTTTTTGAAAATTAAATTGAATCGAATTATAACAACAGTTGAAACTAACATAAATTTATAGAAAAATGTATCGTAAATACTTCGCGAATTTCATTATACTTTCAGAAATGGTTTATCAGAATTAACTGTAGTTCAATCTTACGTTTTTGTACGATTCTAGATTTACGTGATATATAAGTGATTTTATTTTTTTAAATTTACACGTCTCTTAATTTATATAAATAATTTGTCTGCATTTGCTTCAATTATGTGTAGATGTATTGATGAGATGAATTTAATTGAGAAATTATAATTGATATCAAATAATTTATTCACATTCAACGATTATATCTTTATTATAACACCAATTTTTTTAAAATTTAAAAACAAAGCCAATTATAAATAAATTAAATGCTGAATACGTATGCGTAAACGTATACATTCATAACATAATAATTGTGGTGATTTGTCCACAACCGAAAACAGTCATATACCCATATATTTATTTACATGATATAATAAATTTAATTTAAATGGTTTATCAAAAATTAAATCAATGAAATTTATTTATATATATATATATATATATATATATAATTTATTATACATTATTTGTGACAATTTAATGATTGTTTTGTCTATAAAATTTTTAATAAATGTAAAAATATCTGCACATAATCCATCAAATATAAGGTAAAAACAATTTAAATTATACTGTATAAATAGTTAAGTTTAAAATGGGAATTTATTTCAGTTTTGATCATAAATTAAAATTTTTATTTTACTTCTTTTGTGATAATACGCATTCAATTGATATTAAATTTTTCATATCTAAACATTGTACCAATTATTACTTATATTAAGTGGTAGATAAATAGATGATGTTTAATTTTTCTGTACATAGACTATACTGTATTAAACGTAAATAATTTTACAACGAAAAATTGAAAATTAAAGCAAATACAATATAGACTTTATTAATTTATTGATAGCATTTATAATTAATATTTAGTAATTTATTGTTTTCCATAAAAGATCCATAATTGGGTAAATTTTATTTCGTGGAAAAAATAACAAATAATGCCTATTTTTGATTAATTTATTATATCTATTATTGCTTAGTTAGTTGCATATTTTCATATGTTACACAAAAGAATTTAAAATAAAAATAACTGAAGTGATAATTAAACTGGAAGCTTATCAAACAATTAAAATTACGATGTAGTTTTATTAGTATTAATTATAATTAATTTACTGTACCAAAAATTCAAGTGCTGTATTCAAAATATATAATATAGAAAACAGAAATATTTGGAATTATCAGAAAAAAATTAATTACACAGTAATAATTAGTTTTGACATCGAGTTTAAATTTAATAACGATCAAACGATAAAATCAAAATTCCAAAAATTAGAATATTTGTATCATAAAATTATAAACAAACATAAATAAATTCATCAATAATTTAAAAAAATGTTGACATATACTGAAGTTACACTGTATTTAACTATTATATTTGAATATTTGATTGGAAATTTTCATAAACATGTCAAAACGCTATAATTTGATTATGAATAATAATCTCATCAATTGAGAATAAAGGTCAATTTTGAAGCGATAACAAATTATTTAATTCAGTTATGGGTAACAAAAAATAATCTTATAATTTTGGAAAATTTAATAACTAATACATGTTGTTTTGAAATAAAATGAAGGGAAATGACCGACAATGTCAAATGATTCTCGGAATGTCATTCGGTATATTCATGTGACTATAAAAAAATTGCAACATACAAGTACCGGAATTTTAAACAAAGAACAAAAACGTATAAACAATTAATTTTCCACGTTTTCAACTGGAATTCAAAAATAAATATATAAATTCTTAGAATCGCGTAAAAGACGTCAGAAAAGGATACTATGTTATCATTAACCTTAACACGTACTTAGAAATTTGTTACACTACTGAGGCTAAAAACTATTGTGATTTTTTTCTTCATTGTTGTCTGCGAAGATTCACTATATGTAACATTAATTCACGGTCACATTAGTTTCCAACTCATTCAAGTGTGCCGAACGTGTTAACTAAAGCATAACAATCTAATGAACTATAAATAGAAAATAAAATAATTAAACATTTTTCTTATAAATTATTCAATGCGTTTGTGACGTAACATCCAGTACACGTGTTTCGTGAATTCGGTGCGATTCTGTAGGTTTGGGCTATAATTATATTTTTTGATTCCATCCAAAATTAATCATTTAAAATTTCTCGAAAAAATGTTGTCTGTGAAAACTATTTATTATAGATGACTAAAATCTAAATACCAGTTATGCGCCCAATACTGGCACAGATATGAGCCTTAAAATATCATTAGTAATAAAAAATGCTGACATTGACATTGGCATTGATACAAAAATAAGTCTTCCCTGAATCAACTGCCTAAAACCCATGAGAAACTGAATATAAGGAATCAATGGGTGAATAAATGAATGCCGAGAGAATGAAAGGGAAAGAATATCTACCTTTTGGTTGAATAAAATACCACAGTTAAACTTAAACCCAAGGAGACGCGTATTGTTCATAACAAAAGCAACAGTAAGCGACTACACTTGCAACCCTTTTTACAAGAAATGTGTTGCGCAACCCTTTTCTAGAGCTTATCAAACTGCTAGAAGAAGACCGGTATGTGTAGCATAGTAAATGGTGTAACGATTTAACAGAAATAAAGCTTAAAGCATTGCTATGTATTCATTGTAAACAGCATTAAAATTATTTTTTAGTAAAAACAGACATTTTATTATGTTTACTTAATTTTAAATATGAGTTGAGTACCTTTTAGTATTAGAGTACTGTAACAGTATCAATATTTTAAAATATAAACCCCCTATTATTAATAATAATTAAATGAATGCGTCCCATCGCTAAAATTAATGGTTTTAGACGTAGAAATTACATTTTTACTCAAGCCTTAGACAACACCCTAATAAGGTTCAGTCTTCACGCAACTATAGCAAAATTGTGTCTTAAAATCGTTAGGAACGTGAGCATCGTATACTGAAGAGTATCCCTTATTTCTACACTCGTCATAAATGACTTCATAATGAATATCTTTCTGCTGAAGGGTTAAATACGAGTTTTCAAGACTCGCCAGTTTTCTAGTAAAGGGTATTAAACTCCATTATTTTATACAATTTTCAATACAGACAGAAAAGATTACATGTTAAGTACTATTTTATTCTCAGACATTGTCTCAAACATAACAAATATTTTATGATTTTACACATTAAGTTATCGTGTTTTAAGATTCAAATTATAAATATTTCATAAATTTACACATATCTGTATAGTCTGGAATAGAGAATTGAATCGAGTTATAACGTTATATACCAGTATATATACGTGTAGTAAAATCCCATAATTTAATAATATTATCCAATTTGTTTAAACGTGTTAACAAATAAAGTAAAAGTAAATCGAGTTAAAGTCGAAGTAACAAGTCTAATCAATACCTCAATACAAATTATAGAATCTCTTAATCGAAAACTAGTAAAGAAAAACGAAAGGCATTTACATTTAAAAATGTGCTAAAAATGAAAAATTTGTAAATTTAAATCAAGAAAAATTGAAAATGTAGGACTTTTAGGCAAATATACTTAAGATTTAAGTAACGTAAACAGTTGGGCAAAGCTTTGGTGTATCGAACCTTTAAAAAAAGTGGTTCAGACACGCACTGATGCGAAATAAACATAAGCGAAAACCGGTAAAAAACACGACCTTTCAATTTAAAATTGATATTAAAAAACCCTTCACTTCTACTGCATATTCTAGCGTAGAGTATATCATATTTAATTTTAGCAGTTGTTATTTAAGAAATAAATTATTTTATGTTTGGTTAGAGTAGTTTATATAAATAATTAAATGTGACAACGAAATTCCATTTAAGTGTTTCTCACTGTTTTTAGAAGCGTTACGTTTGACGCAATAACGACTCGCACTTTAGATTTTACAATCATTCATTCATTTTAGCTTTACTCGGAATTTTGCTGTTAAAATACAATTAATTTTGAAAGTTAGACAACGTATAAATAGTATAGAACAACAACGAATGATTGTTGAATCTCGAATTTGTTTTGTCAAGAGCTATAATTATAAAACTTGTTAACGATTGGTTTGCGGGACAGACAGTTGGTGTTTTGAAAACTATGAGCTAACATTTGGTTAGAGCAAAGTTCGCTAACAAGACGGAGAACAGGGAAGAGAGAAATGAGGAGTTAAACCTTATGGTAAACGTTTTGAAAACTCTTACAAACACACATATGTATACCATATATATTAGAAGAAGTGGTAGCAGTGGTAGTATAGTGAGGCAAGTATTCGAATAGGTGCAGGTGGTGTTCGGTGTTTGGTGCTCAATATCACATTTATATTGCATTTATGCGGTGCAGCAGCGATGGACCGTTTGCCTGATTTCAAGGCATTGAAGGCTCATTCAATTCGTTTCCTTTAAAGGAGAGAGGCTTTCGTTTTTCCTCTCTCTCTTCAAACTATTTTATTCAAACATAGTGTACTGTATAATCAAGAGCACTAATCTAACGTCTTCTGGAGAAAGAGGGGTTTTAATATATCAAATAAAAAAGCATTATAAGCCTATGTCTACCAAAGTTAAATAACCTAGTTTTTCATCATAACAAAAAAATCGGTTGACACACAACACACACATCCATTCTCCCCTTTATATAGAATTTTGCGTATAAAGTGCAATCATATGTACGGTAACTGACTCGTGAGCCAAAGGTTTTCTCCCACTAATAGTACGCCACTATTCAATAGCTTTTCATTCGAAAATCTTTCCAAAATTTAATTTCATTATACTAAAACTACAAAAAAAAATTGTGAACATTGTTGGTCCAAAAACGCAACATAAGTTTTAATGATTTTATGCTGATATATAGAAAATAACTTGTATATACAGTAACAAATATTTTCCCAGAATTAAATCACATACACACACACATACGTTAGAACACCGTTAGCAACAAAAATGATAATTTTTGATATAAGCGAATGAAATCAACATAAAACTTAGTATATGTTAATTTGAAACATGTTTATTTTAAATAAATTACAAGTATATATAATACTGATAAAAACTGTGGCTTACATTAAATCACATTAAAGAACAGCCAAATACTGTAATTATAAGTTGGTTTATATAACTCTATATAAGATTAGGCTCTAAATCTTTAAAGTATATATAATATTCCAGTAACACTTAATTTGGAGTATTTATGCAGTAAACGTCTATTAAATTGAATATATTGGCGAATCAGATATGATTTTCAATATAACATTGAAAAGCATCGATGAAATACTTCAATATGACTCAAGTCTTCACATACTGTACTCGAGAATGCGAATCGAATCATAACGTCAAACGAAACATTTAAGCAATTTCTCGACACTCATATACAAAGTACAGTAATTTGTGGTTTGCGGTAATTGCACATAAATCGCCGATTATGTGGAATCAAATTTCTAAATTAGAAGAAAAAAAGTAGAAATACATTAATTGATGCGCATGTGAACGATATTTGCCTTAAAAACATAATAAATATTATGGGATATATTTTATAAAAACCATGCAATAGTGATTCAACACTGGTAAAGCACTATAGAAAAAATAATATATACAGCAATAAACTCCTCCTACCATTTCAATTGAAACATAAGCGAATTTTACTTTCATTTTATTTTTAATTATTTTCGTTTAACATCAAAACCGTTAGCATCACATCTCTAAGGTTTTAGTATGAATATTGTATCTCCAGTATGGGTGGTTCGAAATTAAAAGAGTTACCAGAAATTGGTGCAAATAAGAATATGAGAAATAAAAAATAGTTAAGCAAAACGTTGTATTGTATTTTTAAAATCGATTATAACTGCTAATGACTTAACTCAAACTTTTCATTTTTATAAACAAACACGAATGTGAAAAATCATAATCATTATTTGTAATTAAAAGTTTTTTATTCGATATTTAAAAAAAATAAAACAAAATAAACTGAAAATTACTGTACTATCATTGCCCCCAATTATGATTTATCACCGAGTTTATACTGTATATAAAATTTGTGTCTATAGTAATGATATTTTGGCCAAATCGTTATTATAAAGTAGACTCGAGTTAAGTCATTAGCAGTACCTGTTACCCATGGCCTGAGATGCTAACTCGTGTAATTAAATAACATCACAAGTTAGGGTCTCAGGGACTGGGGAACAGATTCCGAAATTTTTTTAAAAATTCTATTCACGACTTTAGAACGTTAACTGTAGGTTAGTTTTGCTCAAAAGATTTAATTATGGTTTCTAATTGGATCACTAATTTAATCAAAAAATCAAAATTTATGTTTTAAACTTAAATTCATTTTGCCATTTAGAATGTCAATTAATTTCCACGGATATTGGTCTCACAAATTCCGATTAACTTTTTCTAACTTGAGTGGTATTGTCTGCGATTGTGTGTTTCAGTCCTCAACATCTTCACCTAATATCCTCTCAGCTTCCTTTCCTCACAATACCTGTTGGAATAATACCAACAGATTTCAATTAAAAATTTTAATAATTACTAACTTTAAGGTAAATTTTTGTTACAAAAATGTTTGAGAAGGAAGAAAATTAGTATATTTTTAAAATAATAGGCATAGAGCTTAACTAAAGCAATTTAGTTTTTATAAAAATATAAAATCAATGACAATATCGTTATAATATGGTAATTTAGGTTTAGGTTAGATATTTCGGAAATTCGGAAATCACTAAAAACTAGAAATTTAACGACAAAGCATGCAATTAATTCTTTAAATCGTTAAAAAATCTAATTAAGGTAATTGGTTATGAACTAATAATTGTGAAGCAATAATCAGATGCGGTTTTGCGTTAAAATCGATAAGAATCGATAATCAAGTCTAAAAGTACACAATAAAAATCTATTATTGTTAGTTATCGCCAATGCAATTTTTTTTAAAAAGTGGAGCGCTTTTCGATCAAATAAAAATTGTATACATAGTATAACGTAATAGAGAGAGAGAGAGGTCATATAAAAAAAGGTGAGACTGAAAGGGATTCTGGAGTGAAAGGCATTATAATAAATAGTGGGGGAGAGTATCAAAATGGGGGTTTAATACTACAAAAAATATATTTTCGCAAATTTAGTTGAAGGGATCAAAGAATAGAGTACAAGAGGGGATTGAACCGATTTTTTTCTCCAAATGATACCTTTCCTTATGTGAAAGTAAAGAAAGGAAAGTAAGTGCTGCGACTTATGTTTTCGCAGCCGTCAGATCATGGCATTAGACATAGAGGCCAAACGCCCCTTTATGTCTACTATTCAAAAAATAAGCATTTTCCGCAAAAATCTGTACATCTCTCTCGCATTCTTTTTTCTCAAAAAAAACACACCAAATTACGTTATTAAATTACTACTTATTAAACAAATATTCAAACGAGTACTCGCAAGAAAATTAAAACAAAAAATTACAACCAAAAATAAAAATAATTCGAAACAAAAAAAAAATAAACGCAAAAAATTGACGAAAAAAAAAATTAATAAAACAAAAATCCGTCTAATGAGGGGAAAAAATGTTCGGTACGATAGTGTGAAAGACAAGGAAAGCTAGCAAGTTGTACAGTTCCTCTGTGATGTAGTTCCCAAACTATACAACCTACTACCTCAACTCGACCTCACCGACACATATGACACTCGCCGCCGACTTTTTTGGTTTTACATTATTTCCGTCATTATTAATGACGAAAATGCCACCTAATATTTTTGATTTTTATTGAAAGATACCGATTATAAACCCTACAGTTAAAGCGTTTACGAAACAAAACAAAACCAGCAATAAAGCCATGCTATGGTGTCGTATATAATAAGATAATTGTCTTAAAATAATTGCTCATAAAAGGGAGTGATGTTACGAAGAAAAAAACAATTTTACAGTAAGATTGAGAAAAAAAGTGTGAATATAATTGAGATTAGACTTGATATTGAATCGAAGTCGAGTCTAACGAGTTAAGTCGAGAATTGGCCAAAACAGAGTTTTTTTGAAGAATAACAGCGAAGTTTTAAAAAATGTGTAAAAGATTTTGTTGGCGTAAAGAACCATTGAAATGGGTGTTTGTAATAATTATGTGTGATATATGTTAAGAAATCTGCATAACTGCATAGGCCCATAGAATCGAGCTTGAGATTATCTAATTGCACACAAGTTCGGATCTACGGGTTTAGGCAGTTGGCCACCACCACCATCACCAGCCGAAGAACACTAAATACACGTAAATCAACGGTACGAACACAATGAGGTCAGTGATTATAGAATTAATTATCGATAAATGCCATCACCGATACAAACACGTACAGTATAACACATACACAGTAGCGTTACATACATAACACAACACAACACAACACAGCGCACACAATACAACCGACTATTATTAAATATATACGTTATAGTTATATAATGACATGGTTTCGATTAAATTTCATTACCAATATTGTTATATACCGTAATCATTATAAAATAACCATCAAATAATAATAATAAAAAACGAAAAAATAGCAGACAATCCATTAAACAAATATTACTCTTAAATGTAAACAAATATCCGATTATACGTACGTTTTTTAAGATAAACTACAAATCGCAGACATTTTATTGGAAAAATTTGAATCGTTGACACAAATCGGTTGAAAGTTTTGTTTTCAAAGGGTATGTCTATGTTCTGTATGGTCCATACATAATGGAACAGTTCATTACAGTGTGGTTTACGTGTGAACGTGTGATGACTGGTGTTGTTGTTGTTGGATGTGTTGACGGATGGGCTCATCGCTCATCCAATGTCCATCAATTGAAATAATAATATCATCCATATTTGATTTGATACTGCAAATAGTTATGAAATAATGTTATAATCGTTTAAACCAATTACACACTAATAATCAGTTATCACTTAATTATTAAATAACAAGTTTTTTTTATTTGATAAACAATTCAATTTGAAATGCGTTTTAATCGTTAAATTGTTTTTCACAAAATAATATATTTTAATTAAATGGTTATCGTAATCAACAAATTTAAAATAGTTTTGGTTAACAAAAAAACAATGGAATGAACACACAGTTGAATATACCAAAAAAAGAGCACAACTCAACACAATTACATTTAACAATGAATAATAAATGAAATAATGCGATGATATAATTAGCAAATTAAGATCGTATTCACCCAAAATAATACACGCAAAAATAATATTTAATGAAGCTTTTACTGTAAAAGTATTAATGGTTTCGAAGTAATTATAATGCCTGTTATGCGAGAGGCAATAGAAAAACGCATACATGTTTAGCTGTAAATGACGTTTAAATATGAATCTTCGAGAGAGAGAGAAAGAGAGAGAACAGACTTTCATTTTTTACTATACTATGTTATGTACTGTTGTGTGTGTGAGTGTAGCGATAATATCAGTTTTCGGTGAGCCAATAGTCGATGGCAATTGTTAGAGTGGGTGAGGCTCTCAACTGAATGGGTGGGAATTGGAGATATGACCAAACACGTTATGACTAACATTTGACCACACAATCACATTAACTCAACTGTCTCTATGTCTGTCTGTCTGCCAGTCATTAACTCACTTACTATTTACTATTACTAACAAAAAAACGTATTATTATATTTGAAAACTGTGAGACAAATTTTAGTTTCCACTTTGTTTTTTGAAGTCTAACTGGTTTTTTCTCTCTCATTTGGCTTAACGACTTTACTGGTCAAACAGCACGATAGCACTAATTTCATTTTCAATTTGATTCGAGAGATTAAATTATAAACAGGATTAAGGAAAGATCGTAACACCAAATGTCTAACTACTAAACCATTTGACTGCTAGTAATATAGCCATTGGTCAGTCGGACTCCGCCTTTCAAAATCAAAACCCAAAACTAGTGTGACTTTAAAACTAGTGTGGCTATACATTGGCTATACATTTGGTTGATTTTATACATTGTATATGTTATGTAAGTGTAAGGTTGTTAAACAAGTTCAAACTTGAGGCAACTCAGTGAATGACTTCAGTACAATTTTTCGTGTCAATTATCGAGAATCGATGTGAGGAACTAAAAACTTAGCGCTGTAACCATTTTTTATTTTCGGTTGCATTCTTCAAGTACATTGGCTTCCACTGTAGTTAAAGGGGATGTCTGGCGCCCTAAATAAATCCAGACAGTCTCAATTAATTGTATGTCTGTATGTGTGTACATAATAATAAAAAAAATAAAAATAATATGCTCTACGCATTACTTTATCGGTCAAAGTGAAGGTTTATATAGCAAGCAATATACAAAGCATATGCGCCGTAGAAAGGGGTGAATGAACCTTTCATTAAAAAAAATTTTCAGACACTAGTTTGTAGGGCAACAAACAATAATACTGTATTTTTAAACGAAATCAAAAGTATTTTCGCAAAAATTTTATATACAAAAACAACATATATAGATAATTTTAATAAATTAATAGAGTTGATGAACCAGAGACCTTCCGTACTCTTTCCGTACAATTTTGTGTCTGCATATGTCGCCAACGCTAAAAAACTCGGAAATTTGTTCAAAAACACATTTAACTGCGTTTGCTTGTATAAAATTGTGCCCTAAATTAGATCCTTTCAATTTTAGCGTAATTTAAAATTCCGGACTCAAAAAAGAACTAAAATCCGTAGTAAGTAAGAAATTACATTTAACGCCCACTAATAAAATAAAATTCCCATATCAAATATTAGTTGGATCGAAGAATCGTTCACATTAGAGACTAAAAAACATTTTGCGTTGAACTCCCGTTCATATGTTTTGAATTTGCGGAATAAATCGCTAAACATTTAGGGTTGTCAACGACTAAAGCTGTCAATTTTAGTAACGCTTTAAACTAATATTAGTATTTAAATAGATTTTAGTTCCAGATTTATTCGTTTGATACAAGAATCTGTTTCTATCCGTTTTGTGTTGTTTTGATCGCCAACACAAAAGCGATTTATTTCCGGATTCTCTCACAATATATATAAACATTTGGATGTATAAATAGACTAATTATTTCATTTATCTGTTACTTATACGTAAGTACTAAAATTTAACAATTAAGCACAGAGTTAATGACAATAAGCATAAATCTCTTAAATAATTGCTACGAAAGGAGTATATTGTTGTAAAATGCATCAAATTTTAAGCAACAGCTTCGCGGAAATTTCGCCCAAATTTTCGGGAGTGATTCGTTTTTCGTTGTAACGAAAATCTTTTCGTTTCATATCCAGCATATTTTACCGGAATTCTGATCACACCATTGTGTGCCTCTAGTTTCACTACAGGTATTACGTCTAACTATTTTGATTATATAATACGTTCACATAATCTCAGTGATGACGTAATGTAAACAATGCTTCGGTGTTAGAGTAAGCGAATACTATCCAACTGTTCGTTATATTCTCCATATAAACTTAACTCTTATTTTTTACTTTTCCAAAATACCATTATAAAAAACAGTAGTAAGATATACAGTTGATTATATAAACCTTTGAAAAAAATTGCATTCACTCGAAACTGAATCATCAATTATTTATTTATTTAATTATCTCATAACAAAATTTGATAATTATTAATTGGTATGATATAAGCGATCGATGATAACGATCGATCGATGATAACGATCGCACAATTCATGCGAAATTGAATTATAAATGGAAATTAGGAAAATTACGATAGTTTTTGTCAATTTATATTTTGGTGCAATTACTACATTGCATTATTTTTTGAGACAGTATTTAACATCGCAGACAATAACGACATTAATAAAACGAAAAACAGGTCATATTTGCAATAAGTAATGTCTGAAAAAAAAGTTTGTTAAGAGGTTGTTAATCCTTTATGATGTCACGCATATCAAAAGTAAACGCATAAATACCTCTCACTGTTCATTTAAGTTTAAAAACCAGTCTGATATGTTTTATATGTACTCAGTATATATACTGTAGTCGTGAGCGCTGTGTAATCATATATTTATTTATATGTATATATACGGTATATATATATATTCGTATAAAAATAAAGTTATCTTAATATAGTCAAAAGAATATAAGAAAGAAAAAAAAATTCAAAGTAATACTAAAGAATGCTTACGACTCGCACGTTAGTCGCATATACACAGGTGTCTGACTTTAATGCACACATAGATCGCACACAGTATTGGATTGGCGTTCAGACTGGTCTAACTCTACTTTGCATTAGATGCTGCCTAACATCACATATAAAAGAACTACACTTCAATTGATCCACTATAACGAAAAGTGCAAGAATGCTGTGGTTTTTCGTTTCCAGCATACATAGACACATAAAATACAAACGTACACAGAAATAGGCGATACAACACCAGCTAAATATTACAGTATTATTAATAATTGTTATTACACCACACACTAAAGCCTTAACACAACTAGTAATAAATGCATTAAAAATCGAAAACACGATTAAATTTGATTAATTTTTAATTAAATTAAAAGCGAATAATAAACCCATACAAAATAATCCTTATATATATATATATAAACTAAGTTAAAATACTAGACTTATGTTAATCTTTAGTGAAATTTAAATAATAACGTACTGTATGATAATAAGGAAATGCATTTTCACTTACCTTACATTTCAATCGAATAAACCTCCCGAACAAACGAAAGTGAAAAAAAAAACAAAGATGGAAAGAGAAAATTCAAATTATAAACTTTTGTGGTTTGCATACATCCATATAAGTTAATTTTAATTAAAATGTTTTTAAAATCAAATCAAATTGAAAACGAAACTTTTTTTCCTATTTTTAACTTAAACGTTATTAAAGTAAAATAATTTTTTTGTATAAAAGAACTTTCAAAACAATTTTAAAATAGTTTTTCAAAGAGTTAAAATCCAACAAAAAACAATGAATAATAATTGAAAGTTTGTTATTAATTGATAATAATGAGTGAAAGTAAACGCAGCTCTCATAGAATTGTCAAAATCAAAAGAATAGGACACAGGAGCACAACATCACAGTATCACAGCATCAAAGCATGATAGAATGATGTGGATCTGTCGATCGGTATATACAAGTGTCGGTCAGTGTCGAGTCTAGACTAGACGTAATATAACGTAATGCGTGCATAACAGCAGAGCGCATGACAGTTGTGTAGAGTTGAATGCGTTCAGATTCACTGTAAACGTCAAAATCCATAGATTCATAGATTCATCGCATTTGTTTGGAAGAATTTCGCTGTTCTCGCGATTTTCTATGGCACAACAATTTAATACGACTTACGTTAGACTTATGATTATGATGCACACAAATGCATATACATATGTATGCGTACAATGAATATTGGTATTCCGAAGAAGTTTAGTGTTGGCTGTGAACTTGTGGTGTCGGCATTGGCTGAGGTCATCGCCTTAACGCAATCAGTAATGCAGCCCACAATGCATTACGTAACACAACATTTCATTGGTTTACAATGCATAGCATATTCGCCCGATTTATATATATATATATCTATGTGAGACTACATTTTTGTTACCCCAACTGTCTGTGGATTCGCAATGAGAGGCGCATACGATCTCCAACAAAACGAGTCATTAAACCAGTTTTCCGTTTGTAATAAAAGACAGTGATCTCAAGCGCGAGAGTTGAGAGGTTCGAGAGCGTCAATGCGAATCTATGCGAATCTATGACAATCGAGAATAACACGGAATATGGCCACAAAATAAAAACCACCACATATTCATTTTTTACGATTAAATGTTGCACAAAAATTTGTGGCTCTTATGATCGAAAATTTAAGTTATTACCGAATTCATTAAAAAATACCCATAAAATAATTTTTCAATTTCAAAGAAACAATAAAAAAATAATTTAAAAATTGAAACAAAAACTTTACAAAAAAAAAGTAAAATAATAAAAAAGTTGGAATTACGGTGTGAACGATTGGATTGTTGAGGATGATTGTGGGATGAAAGTGTGGAATGTAATGAGACTCATCTCATCTCACGTCACCAATCAATTAATAGCCATCTATTTCCGCGTATTATGTCTTGATTTGCGTGTTTGTTATATTAGAAATTCATTACATGTACATTTACACAGACACACGGTATACTCGTATATATTATAAATATATTAAAACATTAAAAAATGTAAACAAAATAATGCGCGATTAACTCTTTTAACTCTTTTGCGCGCATTTCCTTAACTACGAATTAGTATAAAGGGCTAGAAAACTGGTTTAATGACTCTTTCCTCTGTATTACACAGTACACACACGTAAGCTTACGTTCATATAATACAGTATTCATGTCAACTGTTAGACAGCTATATAGACAGTCGGTCTTCCGAGTCTATGTGCAGTAGAATATCGAGATCTGACGAGTGTGTGGCTAAAAATCCCTAGAATTGTTTTAGTGATAAAACTTATCCAATGATGTGATATTAAAGTTAAGGTGCAATCTATGAGTTAACGATCGAAACAAAACATTAATCCTTTTTAATTTTCTATCAAATAACTGAACACAAAACCCGTGTCAACTATTTTATTATTCCAAAATCGCAATTATACGTAATAAAAATAAAATTAATTAAATAAATCGAATCGGAATGAAAATTTCCAGTTAATAAATTAATTTGTTATGTAACAAGCATTATGTAACAATAAAAAAATAGGATAAAAACCTTAATTATCTAATTGATTATTAGCCACTTGTTTACGCGCTAAATAGAGAAAACCTATGCTCGAAAGAGCGCTCACTAAAAATATGACATCAAACCAGCGATGATAAAAATTAAATTGCAAGTCACCTAAAACTTCAGTGATTATAGTACGATACTCTAATGGCATATTCATACGTATTAAAACCACTGACGAAACAAAGTACATGCCCATTATTTGAGCTAAAGCCAGTACTATTATGTTTGATGACTTAGAACTTGATATCGCATAAAAAAACTATTGTTCAAAAAAAGGAAACAAAAAATAGTTTGGTTATTCTATGGGAACGAAAATAATCTGAATAAATGTGCATTTACTTTAGTGAGAGTAATGAGAAGACCCCTAATAGACGTGATAACTATGATTCCGACCAAAATAAACGATATGTGTTGAGACCAGAACTTGACATCAACATCCAGGCCAATATAGTTCACAGCAATTTGAAGGCCTCTGGTGACTGGATCTACTTTTCCAACCCTGTCAAACACTATGTTTACTGTGCACTAAAAATTTAAAATAAAACAAATTATAGTATAGAGATAATCAATATTTATATTAAAATGAGTGGGAATCATAATTATCGCCCGTTTTAAAAATTTCAATGGTAAATATATAAATTAAAGGCTTATATTTTTCCTGAATAAAGGATTGCAAATATTGATACAATATTTATAAAGTTTAATGACTTTTAACAATATAAATGTCATGCGATAACAAATAATGCTGTGCTGTAAAAACTAAGCAGTATTATCTAATCATAAAATTTAGATAAAAATACGGTGAATTAATATATTTTCTTTAAATTAGATTATAAAACTATTCTTATAGTTATTAATTAGATATATAACTAATAATAAAATTTCATAACTAACTTATTAATGGCAAGAAATACAATGCATATGCCGGTAAAAGGTTGGGATAAAAATTAATTTATACGCACAATAAATATCTTCCAAATACAGTAAATCGAAAAAAAGTAACCAATAAAGTTAAAATATTTTCCTTTAAGCGTTTTCGACCAAATAATACGTTCTTCCATCGTTTTTAGCTCTACATATTCGAGAAACAATTGCCGCGACAGCTCCTCCAACGCTTTACAATCTTGTTTTAATTGGGAAATGTCGTGTCCAGTCATCGAAACACTTTTCAGTAATGACCATATGGATGACGACGACGATGAGATAGACTTTCTCTCATTCTCTTTCTCGATTATGGCTATTCGTTTCTTTTTCATCGCAATTACATCGTATGTTTGAAGTAACTTCCTTTCCATAGTACTGATATCATTAGGTGTCACCACACGCATAAAATAAGCCATTGAAGTGTATGGGTAAACAACAGCACCAAAACCAGACAAAAGTGCCATTAATGTGACACCAATCACACCAACTCTACTAATTCCTTGTTCTATGGACAAAATGCCGTGTTTTGGGCTCAATATTGGGAACGGATCACCGATTTTCCAAAATAGATAAATAAACACAAGCCATACAGCGAGTGATAGCGGTTTAATGAAATGATGTCTAATAAAGCGTATGTTACTTATAAGAAAATATCCGATATAAAACGGTAAAACTATAATTAACATGAATAACATCGCATATATTCCGATTTTCCAATGAAGATATCGCGAACTTTTTAACAAAAAAAAACATATAAAATTGAGTTTTATGTTGTTTCATAAATTTAAAAAATGTTTATAAAATATATTAACCTCGCGTCTAAAATGCCCACAATTTCGAAAATAATGAGCTCAAACATAGAGCACGACAGCGAAAATGTTACGCAAAACATTATCTGCACGAATAGGTGGTGAATCTGCAAAACAACACATTTTTAGATTTGGCAATTGATTTCTGAGGTTCACCAACAAAAAAATTAAAATTATTAGATATTAAAAATGAGAAAAAATATGGCAATTATTATCTGTTCGGACAATGATAGTCACCGAATGGCAGCATTCATTGTTCGTAAAATTATTAGACGATTAAAATACATAATTACTTCATAATCACGAAACAATTGTTTAACGAAGAAAATCCATCCCAAACCAAAAAAGCAGATCTAAAATAATTTAATGATTTGAAAAACGATAAAATAAAATAATAAACGAATACTTGTGTGATAAACACGATAAGTGTGTCTTGTATTATAAACCCCATAATACAGTTTTGTTGTTTAGCTTAATTAAAATCGAAAAACAATGACTAAATCACAATTGATTTGAATGACGATTTTCCACAATTTCGCACAAAACATAACAAATAAGTAAAAACATACGCATGCGATACCATATTTCACGCCAATATATAATTAATCAAAACCTAATTATGCGCAAACATAATATACAAAACGATTCCATCGGCCAATTAAATGAAAACAATTAAAGTAATTTGAATATCGATACGTTATTTTCAAACAGTCATCCTTTAAGCACTTTGAACACGACTGTTTCATTACTGTTCAAAGTTTTGTTTACGTTTTGTTAAAAGTATTGCGCATAACTATGCGCTGTGATAGCATTAACACAATGCTATACACTAATGAAACCGGAGTGCGTTCTAACAACGTTTTCGTTAGTTATAATAACTATATAGTTAACATAACGAAACGATCATTCAATAACGA